>JAVJIF010018245.1:0-63904 GCA_038442645.1 Agave tequilana
TGTAATCACTCTATGGTGTGGTGTATATACAGTAGTGATGTCTGCTCTACAGAAAGCATCATATATGCAATGCAGAACATGAGTCGTATGCCATGCATGCAGAACATGCGTCATATGCCATCACAGACAGTATAACATATGCCAGGTAAAGTAACAAGTATACATGTAACATGATATCGGATACAGTAGCATGAACAATAACAAGATAGCATGCATGTACCAGGCATGATTTATACAATAGTAGCAATCAGTAGCGCCTGCTATTTTAATTACTCTCTTCCAGTGTCCCATACCACTGGCAGTTCATACTGGAGCCCGCACTCCAGTCGAACCCATCCGACATGGCCTACGGGTACCATTATCCAAACGAGAGAGTAACCGAATAACAAGTGTTTCCCGACGTCACTATTGTGTATACTGTTTTATTATGTTATTGGAAACCCATGGTCGAGAAGTTCTTATCGGGTAGGTGTATCCCGTGCATACCCGGGATCACGGCCTTTATCAAACCCCTGGCTGCTAAGACCAGAGCCCTCCGCTAAGAGGGGAACAATAATCAAGTAACAATAGCTCATGGAGCAATTGGTAGGTAGCACTACCATCCCCTACAGTGGGAGAACAATATGGATCCAGTACATCACCCGATAAGATTTAATCAACCGTCAAGTCTCCCCCATACCCAAGTTAGCTTTATGATCTGATATGTCAAGTATACACTGTAACAAGAACACATACAGTACATGATACGGGTAACATGAATAACTGGACCAGAGTTCTGTTAATAGCATCGAACAATATAACGAGAAACGGGAACAATATATCGGGAAACGGGAACAATAGATGTGAGATTCCAAATGCAAATAATAAAATAATAACAGGGGGTTTTCTGTAAACTTACCTTTAATGGGTTTGGATGCGGTTTTGGGTTCAGAATGGGTCGGGTCTAGAACCACAACCCATAACTTAACTCAATAGGTACGGGTTACGGGTTAGCGGGTCGGGTTTAATAACCCAACCCCTTAGGCTATTGGGTTTAATGGGTAAAAGAGGGTTTGGGTTCACGACCCGTTAAGGGGTGTGAACCCATCAAAGGAACAAGGGCGGCAGCAGCAGCAGGGAGGCTGCTGCTGCGCGCGCACTGTGGCCGGCCAGTCCAGCTGGCCGGCGGCAGGGGGCCCCGCCGGCGGCGGCGGAGGTAGTGAGAGAGGGTGGATGAGAGATAGAGAGTGTGAGGGTGAGGGAGAGAGGTTTACAGACAAGGGGAGAAAAAGAAGAAGATGAAGAAGAGGAGGAGGAGAAACAGGGGGCGGCGGTGGCTGGGGCGCGGCCGGCGGCGGCGACCGGCGGCGATGGGCGGCGCCTGCGCGGCGCGTGGCCGGGGTGGCCTGGCTGCGGGCATGGGTCAGGCCACCCGCTGGCCTGCAGTGAGAGGGGGAAAAGAGAGGGAGAGTGTTTTTAGAGAGAGAGAAGAGAGAGAGAGAGAGAAATTAGAGAGATAGAGAGGTTTAGAGAGAGATTTGGAGAGAGAGAGAGATTTAAAGAGGGGACCTATGGCGGTGGAAGGAAGTCGCTGGAAGAGGAGAAATCCAGAGAAGAGAAGAAGGGGAAAGAAAAGAAAGAAAAAGAAAAGGTTTAAATAATTAAATTAATATTATTTAATGTGGTCTAAAATTTGACTAGTCCCGAACGGTGCCTAAAAATTACAGAAAATAGAGAATAATATATTGAGATGTAAGATGAAGACGGTTTGTAGAAACTCAATCCGGTTTGCACATTAAAAATCCCGAAAGATGACGCCGGTACGGGACGACACCGGTTGGGCCGGATTTTCGATAAATTCAGAAAAATTCTCAAAAATATCCAAACGTAGCTCATGTGATTCTAAGACATATGGTGAAAGCGGATTCTCAAATCCAACTCCGTTTGTGAAATAAAAATCATAAAGCCTATTATCGGTATCGGTCGACACCGACTACGGAGATTTTTCAAAATAAACCAGAAAAATTCCAGAAAATCCTGAAAAATCTCAAATATTAGAAAATGATTTTTGAAACTGAAATCAGCTCAATCGGACTACCACAGAAGTCAAATCAATTTGTACGTCGTATCGCGTACCGATACGGTGATACGTACACCGGGGAGCAGGGGGTTACAGTGGACGTAAGGGCCACCTTGCTAAATTTTGTTATGATAGAATACATGTTTCAAATTTAGTAAAGAATTTTGTTTGGGTTAGAGAAGGTACTAACCCCCATGGACCCAAAAGAATATGGGTACCAAAGACCACCCCTCTTATTGTTTTTGATGTAGGTGTGGGCTCTCACATGACGTGAGAGTTGCCGTACCTTGGAGTGGATGCGTTCCGTACTTAAGGAAATCAATTGGATGCATCACTTTCAAGGGAAGTTTGGTGGGAAGACCACCTTGGTTTGGAGAACTAGAGCGGTGTCCTCATTGGTTTTGGTATCGAATCTCTAACTTCTTATTATTATTGTTTACATGCTTTTAATATTCATCATTTATAGCATGTTTTATTGTTTAATGATTAGTATGAAAATGCCATGTTAATTAGATTCTTGACATGCATGTATAGTATTTGAGACACCCATGTTTAATATGGATTATTATTTTGTGTTCTCGTAATGATTAGCTATCATGTATATCATAAATCTAATAACATGTGGATATTCATAATAATCATGTTTTTGTTTATCATGTTGATTTTTATCTTGTTTTTGATGCTTAATGGTTGAATATATGTTTAGATGTTAGTTTTCATTAAGACTAGGATTTATACTTGTACATAGAGTGGGCCACAAATAAATCCATATACGTTTGTGCTTGAATGCTTATTTGTTCCCATTAGATGTATTAGTATAGTCTAGTTTTGATGATCCATACATTTTAGACTTGTATTCATATTTTTGGATTTGTTTTATGATTGTGTGTTTCACTTCATGTATATGTTTGTATTGCCAAACTTTAACATATACATGTATATCCCCTTGAGTCATTTGCCTTTCATGCAAATTTATATATGGACTCAATTGTGTTTAGGGATATGTATGTATACTTATTGTGTTGACAATTCATACATATACCTTGAAATGAAATTTGTTTTGGTAAAGATTTTCTTGATTTTGTGTTTTTATTTAACTTCATGTATATGTCTATTTTATTCAAATTATTGTTATACATGAATATCCCTTTTTGAGCCACGTGCCTTCATGCATATATCCTTGTGGACTCGTTGTGTTTGGATATGTATGTATACTTTAGTTTGTATTAGACATACATATGCCTTGAAGATTAAATAGTTTAGATGATTTTTATGTTTTCATGTTTTCATGTTTAAGGAAAAATTGAGCTTAATGAAAAATTTTCATGATTATGATCTACACATTTTATTTATACACTCATATTTATATTTTGCTCATGTTTTGTTTTCATGAGTCATATTTATGCCTAATTGAATTAGAGTGTTGATTATCATGTGGATTTCATGTTTTATGAAAATTATTTTTAGTTTATTCCTTACTTGAAGGATTTCGTACTAGTTTAAAAGATTTCTCATTTAACTAGTTCGTATTCTTCTTTTGGTAGAGTTTTTCAAACAAAGCTTATTTTTCAAATCTATTTTTGAAAACCCCTACCCTTCATGGGAGGATGGATGGGAGATCATGTTCATGTATGCTTTAAAATGAAAATCATTTAAAAACTTAAACCATGATTGGGAGGTATAGTAATATGATGTATACACATGCTATTGTTGTTATGTCAATTGGTATCATTGAACTCTTTCAATTGGTATCATTTTGATCTTTTTGTATACTCATATGTTTATTGTGTATGTATATTTTCAATTGGTATCATCTATTAGTGATTGGTACTCATTCTATTTCATACACATATACTTGTTTTATTTGTGCTCAAGATATAAATTTTCACAAATTTTGTTTATGCTAGAGCTTGAGTTTCAACTTTGTTTCAATTGATTTAGCTTTCAATTGGTATTCGTAATTCAAACCTTATTTTCCAATTGATTTTTCAATTGATTTAAAAAAAAAACTATGCGTAGGATTGTTAAAATAAAAGTATCCACAGTTTTTGTTGGTATTTCATAAAGGGGGAGAAAATTCGATTTTCATATTTCAATTGGTATTTAGTTTTCCACTCCCTTGCTTTATGATAGAAAATAGTCATTTCAATTGTTTATATGGATTAAAAGAAAAATACATTCTTTTGATATTAAGATGTCTTGTGTTTTAAATTAGTATCTAAAAATTTTGTTTAAAGAAAAATACATTATACAAAAGTTTTGATTTATATTGACTATATGCAAGGAGAGCTTAACATCTCTTCCACATATAGATTCATGTTGAGTGTATCTTGTATTGAAGAGCTTAACATCTCTTCTTTATGTGGTACACGTGTGTAGGGGGAGCTTCACATCTCCTCTTATGAATTACATAATGTGTGTTATGTGAATTAGGGTTTAACATCCCTCCTTCATGTAATGCATATGTGTAGGGAAGCTAACTTAGCGTCTTTCTCTTCATGAATGTATATAGCATATAACATTTATTGATCTTTGTTTATTTTCAATTGGTATCAAGATGCTTCATTGACATATTTTAAATTGATATCCTAATTGATTGTCACCCCTTATTGACCTTGTTTTTGTTTTTAGACAAAAAGGGGGAGAACATTATTTTTTTATTGTTGTTTTGATTGACAAAAAGGGGGAGAAAGATTTTTACCCCTCATTTTATTGTTTTTGATTGTTTACCCCTTTGTTGATGAGTGACAAAAAGGGGGAGAATAATTTTGGTTTATATATGCATACTTATGTTTTTGCATATATTAAGTTTTATTGTTATCTAGAGCATCTAGTGTTTTTTGTTAATGTTTTATTAATTTAATTGGTATCTAGAGCTTCTAGAATATGTTTATGTGTTTTATGCATGTTGATGCATACATGTTTATGTACATTCATTGCATATCTTTTGATTATTTATTTATGCATGAGTTAAGGGGGAGCTTCTTTGAAGCTTAACATTAATCCATGCATATATAACTCCATGAGTTTTGTCATCATCAAAAAAAGGGAGATTGTTGGCCCAAAGGCCTTCCACCCTAGTTTTGATGATGATTAACTCATGTAGTTATGTTTACTAATAATCTTGTGTTGTTTAAGTTTCAGATCATTAACCAAGATATTAGTTGGTGATTAGCTTCAACAAAGGTGTTTAGAAGCTTTTCATGGTGATTCCAGGGCCAAAGCATCAATCATACCTTGCCTAGCTCATGGATCACGGTGTTTGTGGATCGAGTCGCCTTGAAGATGAAGATCGTCAAGAAGACTTAGGTATCATAGTTTAGTGTGTTTTAGATCCATTTGTAAAGATAAGAATAGTTGATATGCTCAAGTGCATAACACACACGTTTTTCATGTTTTGGAATTGGTTTTCATGAATAGTTTGATCAAAACAAGTTTACATGGTTTATATGTATAGTAGATGTATTCTAGTTATACATACATGCTTAAATGACTTATACAAACTTATTTTGACTTCCCTATTCATGTATTGAAAAATCAAGTTTGATAAAAATACAAGTGTTGGTTTTTGATAAAATTTGCAAGACTCAAAATGAATTGATATGATTGATATATGTCTTGAAATTTTTATCACTTGTTTGTGTTTCAATATAAATGATAAAAACAAGTTTTGTGAATTTTTAGAAGACGTAAAAGATTTTTCAAAATATTTTTAAACTGTTTTTCTGACCCAGATTTCTGTTCCAGCTTCAACCAGTCGACTAGTCAACTGATCTAGTCGACTTGGGATGAAGTCGGTCGACCGGGCCGGTCGACCGACGTGCACAGATCTGTGCATGTTTGGCAGACTTTAGACGGTCGACCGTCAGGGTCGACCGGGTCTGAGAGCAGTGCTCTCTGTTTGTTTGGGTCGACCGTGCCGGTCGACCGTGGTTGCCCAACGGTCACATTTCTGACCGTTGGCGGTCGACGGGCCGGTCGACCGTTAGCCTGTCAGGCTGCCACATCAGCCTAACGGTTAGTTTTCTGTTTAGGCTATAAATACCCCAACTCTTGGGGGTTTTAGCTAAGTTTTTTAGAGCTGAATTTCTCCCATTCTCTGGTTTTAAAAACAAGTTTTTAAAAGAGTTTAAGTGCCAAAAAGATTTCATCTTTATTGTTTTTCAAGGGTTTTGGAAAATCAAAGAAAATAGGAATTTGGGATATTTGTATTGGTTTTCATTCTCTATCTTTTACAAGAGTTTTCTCAAGTATTTTCTTTGTTGCTTGTTTCCAAAAACACCTTGATTTCCACACTGAGCTATATCTTCTATCCTAATCTATTAGGATCTTTGTTTTGTGGAAAAGAGAAAAGAAAAGAGAGATTGTTTGTGGTTAAAAGAAACCACTTGTTGTATACACCCTTATTCTTGTTGTATCCCTCTTTGGTAGAGGTGATCGGGTGATTGGTTTGCTCCTCTAGTGAGAGGTGGAGTTTGGTTTGTAAACCCTCTTCGGTAGAGGTGTTTGTTGTTGTTGTTTGGCTAAGGGCCTACCCCTCGGTTGTGAGGTGGTGTTTGTATTGTGAGAAGAGTTTGATACTCCTTGTGTTGTAACAAATTCTTCTCGGTGAAGGTTCCTTCGGTGGGAGTCCTCGGTGGACGTTATAGTGGATTGGAAATCCTACACGGTGGTGTAGGCGGGGATGTAGAGCTGGGTGCTCGAACCTCGAAACATATCTTGTTGTTAGCGTTTGATCCACTTGTCTCTCTAACTCTCTCTCCCATTTATTTGTGCAAAGCATCATACTTCATTCATATCCATTTTGCTTGTTGTGCCTTGCATATTTCATATTGCTATATCTTGTATATGCTTGGTTGTTTGTGTGTGCCTCACTTGTACTTAATCAACAAGAGCTTCACATAGCACCTCAACCCATTCAAGGGGAATCAAGAAGAGTTAGTCCAGAGCCCTTCACGGGGAATTCGGCTACCTTGTTGATTGTATTAAATGTGTTGCAAAGAATTTGCATTAGCTTCCGCATTTAGCGCACTTAGTTCCTAGATTAGCACTTACACCTATTCACCCCCCCTCTAGGTGTTTTTCAAGTCATGTACTCACGTTCTTTAACAGTCTTTGGAGACATAGAGACAGATAACTTGAAATGAGGAGCCAGTGGTGTACTTACAGATTTTGTATCCTTGCTGATATGAACCTCTGAAGTAGCTTTTGCAAATACCCCTTCTGTGTCAAGCTCACCTTGCCACTCCTTCGGTCTCGTATGATTTCCATGCCTAGCACCTTCTTTGCTTCACCAAGATCCTTCTTCTCAAACTCAGAAGATAAGTCTTTTTCAGTGTATCATTGCAGATCTAGACTTTGAAGTAATGAGCATATCATCTACGTATAATAATAAATAGATACACTCTCCTGTAGTTAGCTTGTTGTAATACACACATGGGTCATAGTGGCTTCATGTGTACCTCTTTCCTCTGATGAAGCTGTCGAAACGCTTGTACCACTGTTTAGGAGACTGTTTTAACCCATACAGCGATTTCTTCAGCTTGCACACCATATCTTCTTTCCCTGCAGTCTTGAACCCTGTTGGCTGAGACATGTAGATCTCTTCATCCAGATCGTCATGGAGAAAGGCGGTCTTTACATCGAGTTGATCAAGGTCCAACTCGTACTGTACCACTAGAGCCAATAAGATGCGAATTGACGAATGCTTTACAAATTACAACAGGAGAAAATACCTCATTGTAGTTAATTCCTTCTCTTTGTGCATAGCCTTTTGCTACCAATCTGGCCTTGTGCGCACCATACCTTCTTTAAGAGATCCCTGCTTCTTTGCGTACACCCACTTACAGCCTATCGCCTTCTTTCCTTTGGGTAACCTTGTGAGTTCTCAAGTGTCATTCTTGTAAAGAGACTTCATCTCTTCTTCCATGGCAGCTGTCCACATCTTCGACTCTGAACTGATTTCAGCTTCTCTGTAGGTAGACGAGATAGCCTCTTCAACGACCGAAGTGCATAAGCAACGACCATATGTGTAGTGAGCCACCTGGTTTCCGTGTGTTTCTCCTTGGTTTTTTAACTGCAGTAGAATCAGGAACATCACCCATGATATGTTCTTGATCCTCTTCATCATCAGCATCTACCTCATCTGCTTGACCATTACCTTGTGTCACCCTAGGTATGATCCTCACCGATGCTGAACTTTCTAGAGATAGCGGATTAGCCTCATTCTCCACCTGCTGTGATACATTTTTGGTCTTGATAATCTCCACCTGCTGAGATATTTTAGGCTTTAACATCGAAGCCTCATCAAATGTGACATCTCTGCTGAAAATAAACTTCCTGTCCGTAAGATCCCAGATTTTGAATCCTTTGATTCCCTTCTTGAAACCGACGAACAAGCCCTTCTTTGCTCGCTTATCTTCTTTAACATGATAATAGGCTGGACAACCAAACACCCTTAGCAAATCATAATCAGCAGCAGTTTTTCCCGACCAAACCTCGAGAGGAGTTTTCCCTCCTATCACAGACGAAGGCAACCTGTTAACAAGATAGCAAGCGTATGCCAGAGCCTCAGCCCAGAAATTCTTCGCTAAACCGGCATTAGATAACATACAATGGACCTTCTCTAGTAAAGTCATGTTCATCCTTTCTGCTACCCCGTTCTGTTGCGGTGTTTCCCTCACTGTGAAGTGCCTCTCTATGCCCTCATCAAGACATAGCTTAAGGAAAGGATCTGACTTATATTCCCCTCCATTATCTGAGCGTAGGGCCTTGATTTTCCTTCCCATACTTCTCTCCAAATTCTTCTTCCACTTTACAAATAATTTTAGGACTTTCCCTTTGTACTTCATGGTATATACCCAACAACGCCTAGAATAATTATCAATAAAAGACACAAAGTAGTGGTTACCTCCAATTGATGCAGTCTTGGTAGGTCCCCAAACGTCAGTGTGAACATAATCCAGAATCCCCTTGGTGCAATGAGTTGCTGTGCCGAATTTCACCTTGGTCTTCTTTCCGATGACACAATGTTCACAAAATTTCAACTTGCAGGTTCCGGCACCTTTAATAATTCTTGTCTTGCAAGAGCTTGCAAAGACTTTTCTCCTGTGTGTCCCAGCCTCATATGTCATAGCCTGGTTGAGTTTTCATCTAAATCAGTAGAAGTTGCCACTTGTCCTGTAATAGTACTATCCTTCAAGTAGTAAAGATTATTCCGGCGAACGGCCTTCAATACCACCATCGAGCCTTTAGTCATCTTAAGGACTCCTTCCTTTATTGACACCACAAGACTCAATGTCTCCAAAGCTCCAACAGAGATAAGGTTTCTCTTTAGTTGAGCTACATACCTCACTTCCTTCAGTTCTCGTATCATCCCATCGAACATCTTGATCTGGATTGTTCCTACACCTTCCATGATACATGGGTGATCGTCGCCCATAACGACTGAACATCCCTCCAGCTTCTCAAAGCTAGAAAATCAATCCCTATTTGGGCACACATGGTATGTAGCACCAGTATCCAATATCCACTCATTATCTCCTGAGTAGCCAATGATAGGAGTAGTGACAGAGAACGAGAATACCGATGAGTCCAAGTCTGATCCACCTGCCTGTGAGGTACTGCCTTGAGTGCTGACCACCTTTGCAAGATTTGCCTCAGTCTTAGACTCCTTTTCTTTGGCGTTTGGACAGTCAACTTTCCAGTACCCTAATTCTTTACAGAAGGCACACTAGTTCTTCTTCAGATCTCTATAACCTGGCCTGGACTTCGATCTCCCTCGATCATCTTTGCCCTTCCTGTGTGAACCTCTGCATCTTACTGTTAATGCCTCTGCTGATGTGCTTGCCTGAGAAGACTGTCTTTCTTTTCTCCTCGTCTCATAATTAACCAGAGTAGACGACACTTCATGATAGTTAAGGGACTGTCTACCATTTATGAAGGTTAAAGTAAAAGTCTCATACTTCTCTGCAGGAAGAGAGTTCAAGAGAATTACCGCTTTATCTTTTTCATTTACCTCGACATCCACATTAACCAAATCCGTAAGAAGCTTTGTGTAGCGATTCAGATGTTCATTTACGGAGCATCCTTTCTTCATCTGAAAGCCATGCAGCTTGCTCTTCAGCTGTAGTCTGGATTCAATACTTTTGGTCAGATACTTTCTTTCTAGGATCTCCCACAACTGCCTCACAGATGTTTCGTGTAACACAAGTATTTGATATTTTGTGTTAGACACGATCTGATTAAACCACACGCTGATCGGTTCATCTTATCCCACTCTTCTTCAGTGGTTGTGCTTCGCTTCTTCTCTAAACGTAGAGTGTCTTCGAGATTTGATGCCGTCAGTGCATCCATCACTTCGCACTTTCACATGCCAAAATTGTTCGTGCCATTGAATTTCACCACATCAATCCTCGGATGTGAATTCATGGTTCTCACAAATGTACTTTCTTCAGCCATTTCTTTGACTAGATCCTCTATGTAATGCAAAACCAACGGAGTTAGATAAACAAATTTGATAAAGATCAGATCTTTACCTCCTCACGAAACCCTAGATGAGTTTCTGAATAGATCTACTCCTCAAATTGATTCCTTGAGCACTTCACGCGCTGTCCTGAGATCGACAGACGATCCCACAAACAGTCCCAACGCTGACCTGAGATCGACACACAATCTCCGCCAATCAGCAACAGATGTCCTTCGAATCATCAGATGATCCCACGACGAACCTCGGATGCTCTGATACCACTTGTTGTGCGCAGAACAACAACCACTTAGAGGAACCCTTAAGCCACAGATGCAATATAGAAGTACTACCAACAGTAAGAACAATAAAACAATGAGAGAAAACTAAACACAACATTTTAACGAGGTTCGGCCAATTTCGCCTACGTCCTCAAGACAAGGAAGAGAGATTTCTTTATTGATTTGATAATCAATACAAATTGCAAGCTTACATATTAAGAGGACTCTGCCTCTCTAATATACCCAAGAAAACCCTAGGAGAATCAGATTCCTTATTGGACTCGTTTCCAATTCAGCAAACTTTCCGAAACGGTCCAGATCTGTCTGGCCGGTCGACCGACCCAAGTCCCGGTCGATCGTGCCGGTCGACCGTGCCTAACCGAGAGTTAGGCAGTGTCAGTCGGTCGACCGCCCGGTCGATCGTTCTCCTTCTGCGGTCGATCGGGCGGTCGATCGCACCAGCCTGTGCACGTTGGTGCACACCGGTCGATCGGCCCGGTCGACCGGTAGCTCTGCTGCTGCTGATTCTGATTCTGCTGCTGATCCTTATCGTCGTCGACTGCCTCGACTTCCTCTCGACTTCCTCTCTCTTCCTACAGCTTGTATATTCCTGACTTGTAGTAACATGCATTTAGTATTAAAATGATATAAACACTTCTTAAAGGCATCTGCCCCTCACATCTTTATTTTGCATGTTTCAACTTTCGCTCTTTAACAGTCTTGCCCATAAAATTTTCTTTATTACACTTACCATTTTTCTTTCTTTATTTTTTCCACCCTCCCCCTTAGTATTTCGTGGAGACACATTCAACTTATGATCTCGTACTAAGTCGCATACTTTATAAATCCTCCTCAAGTGCATTTCCTTTCCATTTTTCTTTAATTTCTCCATCATCCATTAAATTTCTTGCCTTTAGTTGGATACATCAAAGTTCTATACCTTTCAGTTTCCTTTCCCTCAGCATAAATAACTAAAAGATTTCCCTTTTTGTTCTCATACTTGAAAGATTGGGTTTTTGTAACCTGTAAAAAGGCTAAATTCCAACAAACTACAGTGGATGTTTTAACATTTTTTAGAAAACTAATATGATCTTGTTCTATTGTGCGTAACTACAGTCAATTTTTTGTGCACAATCACCATCAGTTTTGCACTTTACCAGTAAGTGTCATATGATAGGTAATGAAAAGATGAAATACAATTTTGTCCTTTCTGTTGGATGGAAGATGTGAAGGACTTGGGGCATCATCCCAAAAGACTAGCCTTCTAGGTGGAGTTGCCCAAATCCTTATATACCCAAGACCATCCCCACGTCTAGCAGATGTGGGACTATTTGTTCGACTCAAATCCCAACAATCCCCCTCGAACAAAGAGTCTCCCTGCAAGCTAACTATCTTCACATCGGAAGATCAAATGCTCCATCGAGATACAATTTTTTTTTCCGCGCATGGTAGCAGAGCTTCCTTGCAGTGTCGTGCACACTACTGTCAAATTCTCGAGAGCCCAACTAGTTTTACAGGGGCATATTGCGTCTTTTTGTGCCAGTGGGGTGGTCTGGCCCATTGCGCCTTTGCGCCATAGGGGGATCTACATCGTCGAACATCACCAACACACACGACTAAGTTCGAGGCATGACTCTGATACCAATTGAAGGACTTGAGGTACCATTCCAAAAGATTAGCCTTCTAAGTGGAGTTGCCCAAATCCTTATATACCCAAGACCATCCCCACGTCTAGCCGATGTGGGACTATTTGTTCGACCCAAATCCCAACAAGATGAGGAAGCGCGGGGATTGTTGCTCCTTTCTTTTCGATGGAGATTTAGGATTTGGGTTTTAGGAGAGGAGGAAGCAAAAGATGGAAGGATTGAATAAAAAATTGTCTCAGAATTCTTCTGTATTTCGAGCTATTTTAAGAAACATTTAGTGAACAGAATAGAGAAATCATTCTGTAACAAATATATGTTATTAATCATTAATTAGTGCATGATAAATTTTAGTAATGGATAGAAATCTAATTTCTTCTAAAAAATCTAATTATTTAAATAAATAGTTAGTGTTACTCGAATGATAATTTTTAGAGATGGTTCTTGTATGAATTGTTAAATAAAATGATGATTTGGTAAATAATTATATTAATTTTGTTATGAATTCTTTTTATAAATGTAATTTATTATTAATAGATAAATAAATGGTAACTTCAGGGGAAATATCTTCCTTTTTGTTGTTGTTTTTCTATAACTTCTTATAACTAATTAAGGGTGTCACTTTTTTTGAATTTATATTTTGAAGAAAGTCTGTAACCTGGTACTGAACTGGGGCCTCCCCCAACTCAACCCCTTGCTTTTCCACTAATCTAGGCCTTAGTGGGTAGTGGCTAAGTTGTGTTGATCAGAAGGACCTATTCTGCTGAGCTGACATTGATGAAAAATGTATGTCTATTTTTCAGCTTTCCAGAAGTGAAATGATGCAGGAAGAGAAAACTATTCATCTTACTCATTTTTTCTTGGGAGTTTGGGGACACAATCTAGTAAAGTAGGAAAATTCATAACATTGCTAAGGAAGATTGATTTCAACTACGCGACACTACCAATGCGATATTGCTTCATTAACATCTAAACATTTTTTAGTTTCTTTTTTACTTGTGTGAGTTGAACCAATTGATATGATTCGTAGTTGACCAATCTGACTGAAGTTTTTGGTCTTGCTCATGTTTGTCAATTCATAACTTTCATGGTTTACTACATACAAGTAGTTTATTTAATATATATGCATGATATCTTCTTCCTTGGCAAGTTTTAAGGTTTAAACTTCTCATTGTTGTGCTTTTGATTTTATTTTCTTTATAGGACACCGACCTTATCATCTAACTTTGCATTGACAGAAAGTCCTGCGGTTAGGTTTTGATTGGGATACTAATGAAATGAATGTAATGCTGCTGGCAAAGTTAGCAAAGCCACTGATTGGGACAGCTCGTATTGTCATTAACCAGATTCATATCAAGGGAGATGTAAAGTTCAATAACCTTCTCAATCCTGGTTATTTTTCTTTCATTTTTTGATGTTTCAGGGCATCTAAATTTGGCATCTCAAATCAATTATGTAATTCTGGCTTACTAGTCTGTTTAATTTCATCTTCTTTTTGTTACAGTTATGGAATTTTATTTGTCCAAATCATTAATATTCTATAATATGATTTGGTCTTCAAGTTCAGCACAAGTGTGCTTACTTGTTAATGTCATTCCATGCAGATGTATAAATACATATACATATTTTCGTGTTATTGTACCGTAGAAGTCTTGTTGAAGAAGGTCTCAGGGACTTTGATGAGCTTAAGGATGCTACACTGTAATGAAATTCATGTGTCTCTCAATGGATTTGGCTCATTTAGATTCAGTTCACATGTGTGAGCCATTGACACATATTTTAAGGCCCAATGAGAGAGCACTATGTTGGAACTCTTACCATTAAAAAATATCTTTCATGGACAACATTTTCTTTTTATTGGTAATAATTTCACTCATTGGCCATCTTAAAGTATGTGTATGTCGCTCGCACACCTAAACCAAACCCCACAACGATTCATATATCATACCTCGCATCGCTCGCACACCTGAACCAAACCCCGCATTGCTCGCACACCTGAACCAAACCCCGCATTGCTCGCACACCTGAACCAAACCTGGCCATCTTAAAGTATGTGTATGTCGCTTGCCCTTTAGTTCTCAAGGAGGCTTCTTGTATCCATGAAAACAGAAAAATAAATATATCCCTCATTCCGGAGTAACAACTGGGGACTTGATCAAACAAGAACTTTAGTGTGATGTTGAGGAGTTTGGTTGTTGGGACAGGGATGCTGACATGCATGTTGATGGGTGCGCGTGCACACATGTACGCTGGGTCAATCTTGCATAACACATCTAAAAAAGGGTTTAAAACAATTTTCAAATTGTTTGGAATGTTTTTGCACCATGCATCCAAAGCTTACCAAGTGGATAGTTATGGGTAGCAGCGGCATAGTTTGATTTGAGCGGTGATAGAAGAATTGTTACATATTGAATTTCTTTATTAATATGATTAGCATTGTAGAATCTGATTTACCGTAGAGTCAAAGCTCTATGCTTAAAATTGAGTAACTACTTTTTGAGTATTAGAATGCTTATGAAGTTGAAGGGAAAATTTTATAGAGGCCTATACAACTAGAATATATATGGGTCGTAAACCAACACATGCCCTAGCTCCCACACAGCCACAGACATTCACATCTTCCTAAAACTCTTTTTTCCTCCCTTTATTCTTACAGCATACAGAATCAAGTTTTATTTAAGAATATTATTTAATCTCCAAGGACATAATTTTACTATGCTGTATAAACAGCACTCTTTAGGACATAGTCTTATCAATTTTTATCCTGCAGCTCCTCTTAATACCAATTCTTGACGGTCAAGCAATTCTGTATTCATTTGAATCTACTCCTGAGATCCGAATAGGCGTAGCCTTTGGAAGCGGCGGAAGCCAAACACTTCCAGCTACAGAACTTCCTGGGGTTTCAACTTGGCTGGTATTTTTTTTGCGTTCACTGGTTACTAAATGTTTTAAACTTTTTTCTTTGTTGGCTCACTTAGCTGTTGAGGTCCACCATATTACCTTGAACAGTTTCTTCAATGGCATGTTTTCTGAAAAACCTTGCTCTGGTTTTAAGATTTTTGTTTTTTTTCTTTCTTTTCAATCAGGTGAAGCTTTCTATGGAAACTCTAACAAGGACAATGGTTGAGCCTCGCCGAGGATGTTATTCCTTACCATCAGTAGATTTATGGAAGACAGCTGTTGGAGGTGTACTCTCAGTCACTGTAATTTCAGCTGGTAAATTTGGCAGCAAATACTTGAAATCTAGTAGCCTGGAAACTCGACAAAACTTTAAAGCGAACAGTCAATTATCAGGAAGCTTTGGAAGTCAGGGTTTGCAGACATTTGTTGAAGTAGAGCTTGGAGATTTGACACGTCGAACAGATTTTAGTAAAGGTCTAAGTCCGAGATGGGATGCTACCTTCAATATGGTGTTGCATGGAAATACAGGAATTGCCAAATTTCATCTTTATGAACGGGATCCAAGCAGTGTGAAGTTAAACTACCTCACGAGCTGTGAGATAAAGGTGCTTTAGAGAGAACTGATAAATCTGGAATGTTTTTTGTCTGCTATGAGTTATATATGTGTTGACTTACCCATGGTATGAGCACATGTATACTACTTTTTAAGTACAAAGTTTATTATTGTTTGGACAGATGAAATATGTTGCAGATGACTCTACAACATTTTGGGCAATAGGTCCTGGATCTGGAGTACTGGCAAAACAAGCTGAATATTGTGGGAAAGTAATCGAAATGGTTGTTCCATTTGAGGAAAGTGCTTATGGCGAGGTATGATTTCAGGTCTCTCATATTTTGTAGCTAAAGTGCATTGGCCTTTGTGTCTCTTTCTGTTTTTCATTTATTGATGTTAGAATCCAGCAGTCCTATATATATAGCTCAAATATATCTTTAAGGTCTTGTGTTAATTTTTTTTTTTTTTAACTGTTTATAGTGTTCTCTAGATCTTTCTATATTATGAAGTTTATAGACATTTCTTTTTGTACATCCACTGTTGTTGTGTCTTGGTGATATTTTGGAGTGTGCAATCCTAATCACTCCGAGAGACACTATATGCTCAAACTCGATAGACTGCATGCATGCCAAAAAATGCATATTTTCAACTTTGGCATAAGACGCACTTGTCCTTCAATTTATCATGTTGCTAGAAGCCTCACCTTGGTGCCATGGTCATTGTGATGATGATGTACTATGCTAAATTTAACCTATCCTAGGGCGTGCCTTTAAATCCCTGTGATTTGATCTTAGTATCTTGGTTGGTTGTGGGTGTAGATCCAGGTGAGAGCATAGAACCGCCCTCAATGCCGACACACCTACCAATCCGCCTACTTAGCCACCTGTGCACAGCAGGAGAAACATGCTAGCTTTACGTGAAACAGAATATTGCATGGTATAAAGAAAGGTCACTTATTTGGTAAAAGACATTGATGCAGATGATCATGTTACGTAATGTACATACCAATGTACAGGTCATTCTAGTTTAAGTTGACATTCAAGGTTGCAACATTAGATATTTTCTTAAAAGAGTGTTGCTAAATGCTAGTATGTGTTAAGAAGCATTTTTCTTCGCTGGAGCAAGGTTCTGAAGCTTGTTCTCTACTGTTGCAAAAGATTCTGTAAGGTTCTCCTCATTGGGTGACTTCCAAATGACTTTTTGTTTGTTGGCAGTTAGTGATTGAATCATATTAGGTCTCCAGTTCAGTGCACCTGGAAGCCCTTTGTACTCTCGAACCTTGATGCCTATTCAAGTTTTTGTTTTTGATATATGGGCCGTAGCCGGGACTTGAACTTGGACTCCCCACAATCCACTCCTACCCCTTTACCAGTAAGCCAGGCCTCACTGGTTTGTCTATTCAGTTTTAGTTCAGTTTATTGTTTATCTCTGAAATACTCCTTATCTAATGAGCCTACATGTTTTTTTGTTCCAGTGCTGTTTGCAAAGTTGCTGAGTTGAAATCTATTGAGTTCTGTATGTTTACATTTGTTTTCCCCTCACCAGTATTAATGGCTTGTGAATACCTAAGGTATACCAAATGCCAACAGAAGACCACAAATGTATCTGTAGAGAAATAAAAACCCTAGAATTGAATTGATTAATTAACATAAGAGAAGGTATAAGGTATATATAGAAGACAAGGTGGGTATATAGGTAACAACCCAATAACTTAATAACCCAATACTAATAACTAATCTTAACACTCCTCTTCAAGCTGGAGCATAGAGATCTAACATGCCCAGCTTGTTGCACAGATTAGAAAACACCTGAGGTGAGACATCTTTAGTAAGGAGATCAGCCAACTGCTTTGAAGACGATGTGAACTGGAACGTAACCACCTTTGTCCAAGTCTGACAAAATGACAGTCAATCTCAATATGTTTGGTTCTTTCGTGGAATACAGGATTCTGGGTAATGTAGATAGCAGACTGATTATCACAATGCATAGGCATGGCCCCAGACTGTTTGAAACCAAGCTCCATCAATAGACTTTTTAACCACACCATCTCGCATGACGTATGAGCCATAACTCTATACTCAGATTCTGTACTCGAACGAGACTCAAGTGCTAGTGCCAAAGTAAAACTGGATCAGGCTGACCTGCAACTAAGCCAGTAGGGGTCACTCGATCGTCCAAATAGTATATGCCTCCTCGCTCATGTCCCGAAGCAATCCTCTTCCCAGTCGACAGGTCCTGAAACATACAATGAGAAAGAAAAAAATGTTATTTTGCAGTTATTATGTTTAGTAAATTGACTGATAGATAAGAGACTAACAACAAATCGTAGAACATATAAGACATCAGTAAGGGTCAAAGATGGAGTAGCTTGAACTACCCCATTCTCTAATATAGGAGAATGGATACTATCAGCAATTTTAATAGAGGGGTGGACACATGACAAATTTAATGAGACAAACTCTTGTTTAATACCTGCCCTATGGGATGAGGCTCCTGAGTCTAATATCTAGGGCTTTTGAGGAAAGGCAGCATAGGCGTACATGTAGGAGTCGCTGAAAGATCGTTCTGAGAGAACTCTAGCTGTCGGAGTCTACCATACTCCTTCTGCGACAGTACAATCGTGGAAGGGCCAAGTATAGCAGATGAAGAGCTCTGAGGAGTACAACACGGGGCAAGAGAAGCAGAATCAGATAGTTGTGCCCACTCAGGACGTCTAAATTTCTCTCAACACTTTTCGGAGATGTGATTGCTACGTCCACAACATTGCCGGAGGCCTTTCTCAGAGGCATTTTGTTGGCCTCTATAAGATCCATGCCCACCTCCAATGAATCCACGTCCTCTTCCTCCAAAATCGCGGCCACCACCTCTAAATCATGGCAGATTGCTTAATAGATGGTGCAGATGAAATATCGGATCCATTAGAGACCCGCATAACTCTCGAGAAGGTGGCAGTCAACGTGAGAATACTTTCTCCTCCCAGTATCTGATCCCGCAACTGGGATTATAGTGTAGGACTCAAGCCGGATAAAAATTTCGATAACGTGAGATCCTGACGATATCCCCTCAATATTGCCGCATCAGTAACAGAAGGTTGTTGCATCTCTAACTCATCAATAAGTCCTTTAAGTTCGCCATAGAACTCAGGCACAGATCTGTCTTCCTATTTGAGCTCAAACAGTCGCTCATAGATCTCAAACACCCTCGAGAGGTTCTTCTCATTGCCATACATCACTTTTAGTGTATCTCACATCTCCTTAGCAGTAGTCAAGAATATAACACTATCACTAATTTTCTCCTTTAGACTATTAAGAAGTCATGTCATCACAGAATAATCTCTAGTAAACCGGTCACATAAGTAGGATCTGAAGTAGCAGGTGGATTTTGAAAGAGGTGAACCAATTTGTTCTGAGCGCCAATGAATATACGAAACGTCTGCGCCCACAACAAGTAGTTGGATCCATTCAACTTTATTATATTCCCCAACATTGTCTTGAAAATAGAAGTCTCAACCATTAGACAGGAGATCATAGTAGAGGAGAAACTTGTAGTCTCAGACATAATATTCAGTAGATAGATCATCAGAAAATAAAAGCAGTAGCAGGAAATAGCCAGTTACTAGATAGAGGCATAGATAACCAGAATTGCATCAAGGAAACAATATCTTAGCCTGAAATAGCCAGACCAAATGTAAAAATCTGATTTTTATGCAGTAAACATATCAGATCTCACTAGAGAAGTCTTGTAGAGCATCCAAATAGCCAGATCAGATGTAAAAAGCTGATTTTTGAGTAGTTATTACCCTGTTTGAGACTTCTGGAGAAGGCAGGAGGGGGCGGCACCTCACTGAGATGATGGGGGGCGGCACTATTTTGGATGTATGGATGAGGGGCAACACCAGGAGGGGGTGGGCGGCACTATATTGGATGAGGGGCGATACCTTTTGAACGGTTGGAGAGGTGGGAGGCGATGTTTAAGGAGAAGAAGGAGAATTTTGAGAAGAAGGTGGTGGATTTTAGGGTTAGGGTTTACCTTACTGTGATACCATGTAGAGAAATAGAAACCCTAGAATTGAATTGATTAATTAAGATAAGAGAAGGTACAAGGTATATATAGAAGATAAGGCGGGTACATGGGTAACAACCCAATAACCCAATACTAATAACTAATCTTAACAGTATCTTTGTACTAACTTTCTAGCAGCATTTAAATTTAATTTGGGTACATCTCTGTTTATTCTTGTAGTTGCTTGTCAGGCTTGCAGCAGCAGAATGTTAATGCATTACACCTCTGTTTGTTTTTCCAGTTGGCTGTGCGACTTGTGATAAAAGAATGGCAATTTTCCGATGGTTCTGTTAGTTTGCGTAACTCTCTCAGCCGCCAATCTCAGCCTTCTATATATGGTTCATCAAATCTTCAATCAAGAACAGGGAGGAAACTCATGGTAACAGTGGTCGAAGGAAAGAACCTAACCACAAGAGATAAATCTGGAAAATGTGATCCTTATGTAAAATTACAATATGGGAAGGTTGGTTGCACTTCCATTTCCAGTTAAATTTCTAAGTCCCCCCCCCCCCACAGCCCCCATTATGCAATGTAAAATACTTTTGTGTTTCAGAGCAAGCAGTCTATTTGTTCTATCACTAATTAAATTTTACTTTTTTCAGGCTGTCCATAGAACAAAGACGATATCTCACACTACAAATCCTGTGTGGAACCAAATATTTGACTTAGAAGAGATAGGAGGTGGCGAGTATCTCAAGGTCAAATGCTACACTGCAGATAAGTTTGGTGATGAGAATATTGGCAGTGCACATGTAAATATGGAAGGAATTCAAGAAGGCTCTTGTAGAGATGTGTGGGTCCCACTTGAGAAGGTGAATTCAGGAGAACTAAGGCTTCTGATAAAAGCTGTAAAGAGTGATGACTATGAAGGATACAGGGTACGCTTTTAACTTCATAGTTGCTTGGTGGCATTTTTGAAAGCAATATATATATAGTTTTGATTGCAACCAAACCGACAAAACTGAAATAGTAGTAGATGTATCAGAAAATTAGTTTCCTTACATGTGACTGAAACCAACATCATTATTGCCTCCCTCAAAGGTGCATGGTGTTCATAATTCACTCACTGTGTCCATTTTGATCCATGTGTCTTAAATGTTTGGCTTTGTTGTGGTTTAGGGTTGAATGCAATTCCTAGTAGCAAATCCATCATCTTTCCCCTTTCTCGGTTGTTAGTCTCAGATAATTCTGGCGATTGCTTCATGCTTGCACAAGCTTAGATGACCGATAACAATTCTACTATTCAACTGGATTTAAGGATTTATGGTCACTCTCTCTTGGGTTCATACTTTTCTTTCCTAGAATTTGACACCAACATGTTAAGTTGTATTTGATTGATTGCCTTTTCATGCAATCTTGCACTCCAAAGCCGACGTTGTTGGTGAAAGAAGGCTTAGATGATGATGATGATGGTGATGATTTTATTTACCTTAGAAGATCTAAATAAATAAAATAATGTATATTGATGATTTTTGGCATAAAGTGGCTATAAAATCAACACTTTGGGAGGTGAATTTTTCATTTATAGGTGTTTCATGGCAGAGATGATAGAATGCATTTTTTGGGGGGTAATGACTAAAGACATTAAAATCGCACACAAACACACAGGCAAGACTTGGTGACTTCTAGGAGGATTTGGAGCCAAATCCTTCTCATTCAATTTTGATATTTGACCAATCAAATGGAAGATCCATCTTTATTTAAACTTAAAAGGGGATAAAAATAATTCAATTATTTCGAAGTTTATGCTGATGCATCCATAGAAAATGAGGTCGAAAGTAGCATGTTGTTTAGATTTATAATTTTAGGCATATAAATTGTCAATCCAAGCATTTGATCATGATCTACACAATTAAAAGCTATTACTCGCCAATTTTTGTTAGATCCCGAATATTTTAGACTGTTAAAATAAGTAATTTGCTACTTGGCCATTCATTTTATACCTGCTTAATTTGTATTTGTCTTGTTTTCACATTTATAAAAGCTAGTGGGCTCATGCTATCATCACACATGAGAGTCGTGGATGAGAAGAACTCTCAATGGGATCAAAAAAACAAAAGGGATATAGTTTTAATATGAACTCTAATTACTTGATATGCATGCATTCTTTCCTCTTGCACAAAGTCCAAGTTAATTGTTATGCATGCATGTTAGCCGCATGCTTTTGTTCGGCAAGGAGAGTTGCAACAACTTTTGAATTAGTGATGACACCCGTAAATAATAAGGGTCTCAATGATGAAGCCGTCAAATATCCAACAACCACGATCTTTTCTATGTTTAGGGTTTGTGTAAAATCCTATAAAAGAGATTGTAACTAAGGGTGTTTTGTAACATGTATTGAAGGCCAAGATAAGAGAGAACGAGAAAGTTGGTCGGTTTGAGAGAGAAAGAAACTCTTGTAATCTTGGGAGAGGTAAAGTGATCGCTTTAAAACGGTCGTCGTTAAATCCGCAAAACAATACAAACTTGAATTGAATCTAACTACTAATATTGAGTATAAAGCAAGACTAAGTCGAATCCACATGAAGTTTTGTGTTGAATTTCTAATCAAAGATTGTTGAAGAAACAATTGATTTTTTTTAATTTTTTTTCTAAATAATCAATTAATTAAATTAAATTAAATTAAACTCAGCAAATATCAAGTACTTGAGAGATATCAATTTCAAACGATTCTTGGGTTTAATCACCTAAATCTATGGCTTGAAATCATGAAATCACGTAGAGTTATCTCACTCACCTAGGCATAACCTATTTACTCGTCATGTTAGAAGCACCAACGGACATAGATTCTCGATGATAATGAAATAAAATCAATTTAATGCATGAATAAAATATCCCAGACATAAGTTATCTCGGATTAAGTTATAGGCATAACCTATCTCAGTATCAATTATTCCAACATTAAAAATAAAAACGTAGCCTGAATCATTTAAAAATCAACCAATAGCTACAACTATATAATTTAAGCTTCATAATCCAAGAATAATTTTTTAGCCACACATAACTTTCACTTTCATTGCTAAAGTTTTAATAAAAAATTACAACTCAAAAAGAGAGCTTAGCCATAACCCCTGGTCACGTGACTTGATCTCCTCTGAGTCCTCTCTGAACTGTAGCCTTTTTCTTTCTTAAATTGCAGACACTATTCTTCTTCAAGCTGCACTTTTCTCTGAACTCTACCTTTATGTTGCTGAGCTCCACCCTTTTTATCGCTATTGATGTAGGGGGATTTGTTGGAGTTTGTTGCAATTTAGTTGGGATTTGATACCATCCATTTACTTCTTCAAATCTCACAGATTTTTTTTTGTAAAATCCCTACTTATCCTTTCCTTTTTTTGTTATTTGAGATCAGTCAAGCTTATGCTGGTTAAGCGATTAGGACTTGAGATTTGATTTTGATTTTGCTTGCTTGCAACTAAGATTTGTTGCTTTGTCCTGATCTGCTTACTGAATTGCTTCAAAGAACTCTTAATGTGTATGATAAATATGTAAAAAAATGTAATTAGTGAATGTAGATCATAAAATTACTATATCATTGCTTCTCTCAAATAATAAATTAATAAAATCACTAAATAAAGATATTAAATAATAAGACATATTAGGCTTATCAAATACCCTTAAATCTAATCTTCACTTGTCCCCAACCAAACTCTTTCTTTATTATTTATTTATTTTTAAATAGAGCTGTCATTTTTGTTAGGAACACAATTGCATTAAACTTATGCACAAGCTTTTAAATCTCTAGGTTACCTTGCAAGACAAGTTATAGTCTCGTGAGGGTTTGCAGTGATGCTACCTACAAATACCAGATTGTGTCATTTGTTCGATATGCACAATTTGCAAATTAAATTCTTATGAATCATATTACCCTGCATAAATGTTAGTATAAAATATAGAATCACAGACATGAATTTTTAGAAGGTATTGCCCAGTTTTCAGAAGATTTAAAGTAAAAGTAAATCTACTAACTTATGACACTTTAGCTCAATAATTCATGCACATTATTCATAATTAAGAGATTCTAATTAAGCTCAATCTTACAAAAGCTTATTCAAGATCATTGTTAATTAAATTACACATTGACTCGGAGGTTACTATAATTCAAGCATCGTCTCTCTTTTTTTACTATTATTTCTTGTTCAAAGTATCATACTTTCTGAACCTATGGCTTCTGTTTTAACCAACGGTGTTCTAGTATTAGAGACCAAGATTATTACTCCTATTGGAACCGTAAGGACTTTTGATTCAAGATGACACTTGTTTGGCGGAGGGTGAAAATAAGAGAGTATCTACACGCATTTGCCCCCTTATGGTCTTGAACTCATTTTTTTCTAGAACTTTGCTTTTCATGTCACAGCCTCCTTATCAAATACAATTAATCACACAAATCCCTTAAATTTGCATATTGTTAAAAAGGAATTAAAATAATCTCTCATAACTATAAATAATGAAGCAATGAAAAAGAATTAGATATAAGTGTCCATTAATCAGGAAAATAGACTCTTACTTCAATTTCGTAAATTACAAGGTTATACTTTATTCAAATATTCACCTCATGCTTTTCTAGTTTATACTCGATTTGCACAGGATAATATTCAAAACATGAGATTAATCTACAAACTAACTATTTTGGCATTATTTAAAACAATTAAATTCTATTCACACTCCAAACCTAAGTTAAATATTGTCCTCAATGTTTCAATAAGATGAAGGCAAGGAGAGTAGATCGAGTATAACAGACTTGGAGCACAAGTGATAAGAAGTGTTGAGATATTCTCCCAAACCTGAAATGAACACATCTGTGGAATCGTTGACACATGTTAACTCAAAACTTCAACATACTCAACAAAATTCGATTTTCTCCCAACAAGCGCTAAGTTTAACGTCTTCAGCCAGACGTAGTACTGCTCATTGTAAATCTATGGTCTCAATCATCTGCCGATCAACAATATATTTTAATATTTGTCAATTTACTTTAAAAGTATTCCCATTTGTTGGATTTTGAATTTCTACGGCCCTATAAGGAAACACTTGGGTAACTATGAATGGTCCATCCCACCTGAAACAAAGCTTACTCGAAAACAATCGTAACTTGGCATTGAATAACTATACTTTCTGGTTAGGCTCAAAGGTCTTTTCATTAATGTGTTTATTATGAAATGCTTTGGTCCTAGGCGTATAGATGTGTGCATTTTCATATGTCTCATTGTGGAGTTCTTCTAACTCATTGAGTTGGAGCCTATGGGTAGAACCAACTTGTGTCATGTCAAAATTGAATTTCTTAATGGCCTTATAGGCACGATGCTCAAGCTTAACTGGAAGATGACAAGCTTTCTCAAATACTAACCTTTAAAGAGATATTCTAATGGGAGTCTTGAATGCAGTCCTATAAGCCCACAAGACATTATCTAGTCGAGTTGATCAATCCTTGCAGTCAGGCCTAACGGTCTCTTGAAGAATGTTCTTGATCTTCCAAATCAGGTAAGGGTTCATACCTAATAGTCTAAGGTGGAAGATTGGAGGAGTTTGGTGAATCTAGTAAAGTGTTCACTACACGTATGTGTAACTGTCACACTCAAACTCATCGATGTCAAAGTGAGTAAGACGTGTGAAAAGGGCCCTTAGTGAGAAGTGATGATTTTTTTTCACACTTTCTTGAATCAAGTCTATCAAGTCAATAACAAAGCAATCTTCATCCTTGCTAGGTCATTGGGTTGCATTGAAGATATTCAACTTGACTTTCTTATTTCCAAAAGAGATGTCTATTACACTGGTTCTACAGTTGATGCACGCGTTCACAGTTGCTAAGAATGGGGGACCTAGGATGGGAATTTGGGTGGAATTGCGTGTTGACTCTATATCAATGACAATGATGTCGACTGAAAAATAGAATTCATCTACTTTAACAAGAACATTCTCAATCAACCCACACGGTTCACAGATCAATCATCAAATTATAAAGTGGCCGGTATGGGGTTTGAGTTGTCCTAAAGAGAAACGACCATTACGCAAAACTGGCAACAACTTCACACTTGCCTCTAGATCTAACAAGACCCTTTCAATGGTGATGTCTCCTATGATATAAGAATGATGGGGGTACCTGGATCCTTGAGTTTAGGGGAAAGATGGTTCATCAATACTGCACTCACCTGCTCAGTGAGTATGACCTTTTTAGGGATTTGTGTTTTTAACTTATGCTTTTGTGTGTAAGATCTTTGAGAAATTTAGTATGAGATGGAATCTGCTTGATGATATCTAGAAGGGGCAAATTGATTTGGATTTGTTTTCATCATCTCGTCCATACGAACACCTTAGTGAACAGAGATGGATTGTTGGCTTCTAGAATAGCTGGAAAAAGGGCTTTTGGGATGTATAATGTGGGCAATTCATTCTCCTTGTGTTTCTTCTTTTCATTTTCTTATTCAGGCTAGGGTTCTCTTGATTCCTTGCATAAGCAATGATGAGACTTTGGCTAGCCTTAGTGCTAACTTTTTCTCTTTTAAGGATTTTCTAACACTCGTCTATTTCTAAGAGTTGTCACAGCTTGAGCTTGCTTATGAAACTGATTCGATGACTGAATGTTGGCATGCCCAGGCTGTCCCTTAGGGTTCTCTATGGCTTGGCTTGGCAATGCTTCATGTTCTCTGCTAGTTATTGCTTTAGCTAGTTGACCCACTTGGGTTTCCAGCTTGGCAATAAATTGTGTATGCGAATGGAGCAATTACGTGTTCACTTCTGAACCCTTAAGCGCTTCTAACACCTTGTCTTCAAAGATTGGTTCGACTGGAGATGAGTGGATGGTGCTTGCACCCTTGGATATGTGTTGGGTTGAGTTTGGTTCTGATATGGAATCCTAAATGGTTGAGAAAAGTGCTGGTGATTGTGCTTGAGATCTTTAAGAGAAATTGGGATAATTTCTCTAACCAGGATTGTATGTGTTGAAGAATGGATTGTTGGCTGGCCGGCTTAGAAAAACCTTGGGCTACTTGCACTTGTTCTTGAACAAATTCTAAGTATTTTGCAGCTATGAGACAATCACTTACATAATGAGTCAGATTAGAGCAGATAGAACACACTTCCTGATGGGTGGGAGGTGTGAAGGTTGGGACTTGACCTCGTCCTACGAAAAGAACTTGGTCCAACTTTTGGGTTAACAGGTCTATTTTACTGTGGATGTCTACTGAGTATCCCCACTCATAAACGTCGCTTTTCTTTTGGTGACAGTGGATGTGACTCTGTCAGCAAGAAACTGAAGCATGATGCTTGGAATTGTCACTCAAAGTATCGAAAAGTTTCCATGCTTCATCCTCATTTTTAGTCATGAATGTACCTCTGCACGAAGTGTCTACCATTTGGTGGTGTGGTTAGGATAGACTATCATAGAAACACTACACCAATTGTCATTTGGTCACGGCATGATGGGTGCACTTTTCAAGAGGTCCTTAAATCTCTCCTAGGTCTTATGAAATAATTCACCAGGAGTTTGAGAAAAACTAGTGATGGCTCTACGCATTTGGTTCGTTCTACCTATTGGAAAAAACTTCTTGAGAAATTCCTTCTGCATTTGGTCCCAAGGTTGGATGGTCACACTTAATGTTCCTAACCATTGTTTGGCTTTATCCTTAAGCGAAAAGGGAAGAGAGAGAGTGTGTGTAAGTGCGTCATCAGAAAAGTTTTAAATTTTTACATTGGAACATACCTTTAGGAACTCGTCTAAATACTTGTAAGGGTCCTCATTGGTAAGTCCATAAAAAGGTAGGAGTTGGATAACACTGGACTTGATCTCATAGTGGTTCACACTCGTATTAGGGATATGAATGCATGAGGCTGAGGTGCATGCGGAAGGATTGTAGTACTTCTTCATTGGTGTGGCCATAGAAGGTCTTCAGCCATTTGGCAGTATCCTAGTCCTAAGGATTCTCTTAGGTTCTAGATTGAAGCGAGTCAAGTTAAGATTTTGAGACCTTCGACTTAGCATACACCAAGTTAATTTTAATTTATTTTTAAAATTATGTGATAGACCTAACTAAGCAATCAAGTGATCAAACAAGCAAATCTAGACTCTAAGACTACTTAGAACTTTAACCTTTCTTAAGATATAATTCAATCTTTGAGTCTGTTGGATACACAAATCAACACTTTACCTTGGCCAGGTGTCACGCTCTGCTTTTCAAAATACGTAGAAACGGAGTCGCGATAAGAGTTGGCGACGTATATACGCGAGAAAAATACCCCACGAATATACGCTAAGTCTAAAGTAACCTGAACAAGTTATAAATCTAAACTATAATAAATCAACGATCACTGCAATATCACATATAAGCATCCACGCATGATATCATATAAAAAGAACTGGAATAAAGACTGAATCTGACATACATGAATCAAGAAAAGTTCAGAAACATGAATAAAAGAAGTAAGAATACCAGAATCAGAAGAGAGAAACTCTAACTCCTTGCGAAGCGTACGATCACACGAACACCTGAACAATATAAGGTGTCTAAAATTCTGGACGTGCGAATCCAGGGTCGTCAGAAGCGACCTAATGAGTGTGTGTAAAGAAAATGTGTTCGTGCATAATAACAATGTAAGCAATAACAATATGATAACTGAAATAAAAGATAACAGAATAATCAATATCAAGAACAAAGTTATGAACGATATATAACTGATATCATGATAAAAGAAAACAACTAATCTCAAGATGTATAATCTAGCATATGTCACTAGTCTGGTATACAATCTAGTCATCTGTAAAATCATATGTCTATCATAACTTATATGATATTCAGTCAGGTGAGTACAGTCCATTATAGTACATAATAACAGTTTATCAATATTAATTATGTCAGCGAACACCAATTGTCACATGCAGTAGACGCATCCCATACTACGTCTGTCATACATGTCAATCAGGATCTTAAGTTATTGAAATTAATAGAAGAGACATTGTTCATGAACCACGACCCAATCACTTGGCGCTGAATCAGGTTCTACCGCTAGATAGTCAATAACAATAACAATATGAACAATACGGGATATTAGTCATTCCCCGGAACCCTACAGTGGAACCGTATCTCGGCTACGCAATCTGTATCCTAGGTCCACCCAAAATTCAGACACTGTCTCCTCCATCAATTTTCTCAATCTCGGTGTACGTTGTCTATTATATTATTATTTAGAACAATCAATATCTATGTTATTTCGATTACTGGGATGATACGGTGACAGTAACAATATCAATGATGTAACAATAATAATGTGGACAATATTACCGTATAAACGGTAGAACAATGGAACAATACATGTGTTACGGTCTGACAATAATTTTTCAGTAATTTTTAATAACATGAATACAATAACAAGACCGAATACTGCTCAATAGATAGTCTCATTTAGAACTGATCAATATCTCATCCATCTGCACTAAGATACAATAGTAACCGATCCATCAATCAATAGTCCCAATACAATCATCATGAACATCAAGTATCAATCCATGTGAAAGTATCTGATATGGTAAACCATAACATCAATAAATGAATAACCAACTATCTCATTCCTGTCGGTTTACTCTAATCCTTTATATTATCAGTACATTAGAGTCTCACATAAACAGTCAGGTATGTCTAGTCATATCCTCACCATCGAATAACAGTAAGATCATCGATCAAGATCATCACATGTTCTCACTTCTATTCAAGGTCAATCACAATATCCAACATAAAGAATATCATTTTAAGTCAACTCCAAATCAAACTAAGTCCATACATAGTTCCAAGCATCAAGGTAGATTTAATTTTCTAGTAAAATATCATCATATTCTATCAGTCCTCAATACTTAAAAAAATTCCTATCTAAATAATCACCAAACAATTGCCTCATAAATACTTCACATGAAATATATCACTCATCCACAAACATGAATTAGGCTAATCACTAAGTCCATTCAAGTCATAGTCTAAGGTATACCACAAATAATCCTGAATCCGAAATGATAAACAACCTTAGCCATGAAATAATAAAACAAGAATACCTCAGTGATAAGGCAACGAATACATAAGCATATAAATATCAAGATACATCTGATCTATCATTTGTAGTCTATCTAACTCTCCCTCGGTATGACAATACAAGTCTAGTAATCCGTTACACATGTTAAGATTTACTATTCCTCTAGTTCAACTTGTCCCAACCTCGAGTCAACTTATCCCAACCTCGAGACAACTTTATCTCAATTAAATCTATTAATAGGTTCAAGTATCAACTACTGAAAAACTAACTCAATATTCACTCGACAATTATCGGGTACAATCCAGTCTCAAATACTACTACTTTGATGATATCGAAGTGAGCATGTCATGAACAGTAATTATCAAGCATCAACAATATCGGAACATGATAATAAATAAACAGGAGATAAAGATAATCAACAATAATGTGAAAGTAAACACTCGCTACATCTCATGAAGTGATACGGGTAATCATACTAGTAAAATATATCAGATGGTCACATGAAATAATATGAATAGGTACATGAACATCTACTGGCAACAGTAAATATGAAAAGACATGAGAACAAATACTCACATAAAATGATACGATTTTGAAACCGAATCGCCATCTGGTCTTCACTGTACGAACCGGTACGAACCTTCGAATCATCTCATAAGTTGGTCTTTGAATTGCCTGTGTATCGGGTCTATAGCAAGCACAACTTTGAATTGAGTCCGGGTTCAGATCGCACGAACAAGTCTGAAATGTTGTAGCACGCAACCATACATACACGGATACACCACAAACATATATACATGATTATTTACATATACACAAATACACGTATAAGTATACACCCGTACACATGCACAATACATACACGTACATACACTTGACCCACACACACATATATACATCATATAATACACACAACCTCACACATTCATGCATGCACACACACACACACACACACACATATATATAAGTGCCAATCACACACAACTTTACTACCCATTAATTAAAAGCACACCCCTTATATGATGCACACAAACAAATAATCACACACACAAATAATCCAACAGGGAGAAAAAGGTGCTCACGCAGGGGTGAATTGTGGCGCGCCGACGGAGGCTCTGGCGGAGGCGGCAGAGGCCACGGAGGATGTCGATGAAAAGCTTGAGAAGAGTGGAGTGTCCTCGCGTTTGCCGACGGATCGGACTCCGGCGGGTCCCAACGACAAGGGAAAAGAGGGGCAATGGCCATGTGAAAGAATAGCGCACACATCAATTATAAATGCCCACATACACATTAAATTTACATAGAGAGAGCAGCTCACGCAATGGGGTGACTCACGGCGCGCCGACGGAGGCTCCGGCGAAGGCCACGTAGGATGTCGATGGATAGAGGATCTCGCGGGGAAGGGCTTGGGTGCGTTCGCGCTCGCCGACGGTGATCAACGGCGACTCACGGAGAGACAAAAGATGGCTCGGAGGATGCTTCAAGGGCCAAAAGGTTGGGGGCTTGGCTTGCCTTGGTTGTTACCGTGGGCTATACTTGAAAAGAAACATCCCAACGAAAACAAGGTATAGACCCAAATCCAAATTATTACCAAGCAATCTGAAATCATCACATTGTGATGAATATGTGCCGCTTGTGTTGGTTTGGATGCTGCAGAGGCTCGGCCAAGGCAGGTGGGGCGGCAGATGGAGGAGGATGTGGGGAGGTTCGGCTGTGTGGATATGTGATGGTGATGACCTGGTGGTTGGGATGGCTTGCGCTGGTGTTGTCTGAGGAGGAAGGGAAGGTGTGGGCGGCTATGATGGGTCGCGGTACCGACGGAGATCAACACAGAGGGTACGACGACGCTCGGAGGTTGCAAGGAGCTCCCACGGTTTATGGGTGCCGACGGCAGCAAGGGGAGGGATGAGGAGAAGATGAAGAAGAGGAGGCGGCTGCTGTTAGGGTGAAAATAGGGTTTTCGTTTTAAGGGAGAGGAGGAAGAAGGATAATGAGTGAATTATATGGGAGATGGAGTGGATTGGGCTTTTGGGTCATGGGCTGGTTTCTATGGGCTTGGGTTTTAAGGAAAATACAAAAAAAAATAGAGGAGATAAAGAGATGGGTTGGGTCACATGGCTCAATTAAAAGAAAATAGGAGGGGTAGTGGGCTTGGCTGATGATACACTGGACATATATATACTTACATATTAGTATAGATACAAATACTAGCTTAAACATATATCTATTACATATATAGATACAAATGCTCATATCGCTATACTTGTATAATGCACACATATACATATATTTATTTATTTCATATACGTATCTTTACATATAAAATATATACTCAACACAACTCTAATAGGATTAATTACTACTAAAATAAAATGATCAGTAAAGTTAATTAAATATTTTAGAAAGTAATATCGTATTATTGGCTAGGGGATATTACACCAAGTAAGTGGAAGGGTTATGGGAGGCTCCCTTACTTTTGATCAGTGTTCTAAATATCCTCGATATAACCCCGATATTGCGCCGATATTGCATTTACGGCACCTAGCTGTAATAATTTGGCACATCCAAACCGATATAGCGTTTTCACCCAAAATCGTCGATAAATAGGCATGGACCCGATATATCGGCCGCAATTTCGGCGATTTTGGACCCGATATAGCATTTTACACCCAATTTCTAGGTTAGACATTTAGGTAATTCGAGCAATGTGGCATTTGTGAAGATTATACACTTAGATAGTAATTATGGATTCAGAAGCATAATGCAAGTTATCGAGTTAAGTATATCTTAAACATATAAGTATGATGTTTTGTGTAGCTTTATATAAGTTATGCATGTATTATCTTATTGAGATATGATTTAAGACAAGAAGATATATATATATATATATATATATATATATATATATATATATATATATATATACAGTCCGATTTTGACATCTGATTTTGAAAATATCCCCAATATATTCCTGATATATCCCTATCCCCGATAAATTTCCCCGGCCGATGTAGCCGTTATGGCCGCCATTTAGAACACTGCTTTTGGTAGGGTCCTAATTAAGTAACCACGTCCCTTAAAGGTGCTGCCTCATAAACCACTCTCTTTAGACACAAAATTGAAAGGAAGATTTATGAACTGAGCTTGTTCTTAGACTTCCTTGCACTTAGATAGCAGAATTGCTTGTCTTTAGGGTTAACACCTAATAAATTTTAGTTAGAGGATTGGGTTAATGCAAATGCAGTTGGTGCTTTGTGAGTCAAGGAAGAGTGATGAAATCCCCGCCTTATATTGCTTAGGGTATGTTGTTAAAATGTTTAAAATATGCAACAAATCATATGCAAAAAGTCAATTTGTGTGTCTTAACTACATTCATGAATTGTGCAATTTTTATTTGGCAGCGGTAGCAACCTTGAAGAAGATGACAATAAAAATATTTTTTTTACGCAATTTTCAACCTGTAGAAAATAACAATATTAAATTTCCTAAATGTAAACAAATTGATGCATGCCATAAGAAAAATCCGTGTCTACTCTTCATTTTTTGGGGGTAAGTTGTGCTAATTTTTAATTAATGATAAAAATTAACAAAAGAAAAAATCTAATCAGATTTGCGAAAATAAAAATTCTAATTGTAGGCATCAAGTGGATCCTTACTTTTGCTTCTTCTGTAGCTCCGTTGCTCATGTTGTACCTAATAAAAAGAAAAGAAAAAATAGTTTTTACAAATAGATCTAACTATCTTTTAAAAAAAGCAATAATTCTCCCGGCAGCGGCTCTAAAATTTGATCGCTTTAAAACAATCGTCGTTAAATCTGCAAAACAATACAAATTAATTAAATTTAATTATTAATATTGAGTATAACATCAAGACCAAGTCGAATCCATATGGCGTTTTGTGTTGAATTTCTAGTCAAAGATTGTTAAAGAAAACAATTGATTTTTTATTTTTTCTAAATTATCAATTAACTAAATTAAACTAAACTAAACTCAGCTAATATCAAGTACTTGGAGATATCAATTTTAAATGATTCTTGGGTTTTAATCCACGAAAATCTATGACTTGAAATCATAAACTCACAGAGTTTTCTCACCCACTTATGCATAACCTATCTACTCGTCATGCTAGAAGCACTAATAGACATAGATTATCTAGATGATAATGAAATAAAATCAATTTAATGCATGAATAAAATATCCTAGGCATGAGCTATCTTGGATCAAGTCATAGGCATAACCTATCTTGGTATCAATTATTCCAACATTAAAATAAAAACGTAGTTTGAATCATTTAAAAAATCAATCAATAGTTACTACCATAGAATTATAAGCTTCATAACTCAAGAATAATTTTTTTAGCCACACATAACTTTTACTTTCATTGCAAAAGTTTTAATAAAAAAATTATAACTCACAAAGAGAAAGTTTAGCCAATAGCCTCTGGTCACGTGACTTGGTCTCCTCTTTGAAACGTAGCGTTTTTCTTCTCTGAAATCGCAGACATTATTCTTCTTCAAGCTGCACTCTTCTTTGAGCTCTCCCCTTTTGTCGCTGTCTCCACCCCTTTTATAGCTGCTGGTATCTGGGGATTTATTGGAGTTGGCTGCAATTTAGTTAGGATTTGATATCATCCATTTATCTTTTCAAATCTTACAGAATTATTTGGTAAAATCCCTCCTTATCATTTCCTTTTTCTGTTATTTGAGAACAGCCAAACTTGTGTTGGTTGTTAAGTGGTTGGGCCTTGAGATTTGATTTTGACTTTGCTTGCTTGCAGCTAAGATTTGCTGCTTTGTCCTAATATGTTTGCTGAATTGTTTTAAAGAACTTTTGATGCGTATGATAAATCTGTAAAAAAATAAAATTATAATTAGTGAATGTAGATCATAAAAATTACTATATCATTGCTTCTCTCATTTAATTTAATTCATAAAATCACTGAATAAAGATATTAAATAATAGAAAACATTTGACTCATGAGTAAGTGCTCTCTTGTATCATAGTATGATAAAATCTCTTAATTCTCTCTCACGAATGTAGGTCAGATTTGGACGAACCACGTAAATCCTCGTGTATGGTCTTATGTTGGTGTTTCTATAGTTTTCTTTTTCGTTCTATATCTTGCTTGGTTGCTATCATCAATCGATTCATATTTTTTTGGCTTTCGCTGTATTGGATTAGGAGTGAGAAATTGCCATTTGCATAACACTTGATCAGTGTTTTAAATATCGGATATCGGCGATATATCGATCGACAAAATTATATACCAGATACCAGGTATCGGGTGATATATCACGATATGATTACTAAATACCGGATGTCATTTCGGACATCATACCAAATAAGAATGTACATGCGATTGCCTACATAAATCATATGAAACTACTTAACGTAAGTTTAGGGTTATAGACTCCTAAGGGATACTTACTTTTTATAAAGCTCCTCAAATGCATTTATAAAAACTCCTCAAATGCGTCACGTGGTGATATATCAGATATATTCATCTCGGATAACGCCTGATATATCGGCCACGTGGAGATATATCGGCTCATATCGGTCCAAAATGATATCCGGTAAAATTTTGCATTTATCGTACCGTTTTGAATAAAATACCGGTATCTCGGCTGATATAGTGGTATATCGGCCGAGATTTAAAACATCGCACTTGATGCATGCAAAAATCCTTAAAAGCACTTGAGTTTTGATTTATACACTCTAAATGATGTAAATCAACTTGAATTGGATGGATTTTTAACTTTGCTTTCCTAACATTAAATTTGGATGGGAAACATTTGGAGGCAAATTTTCCCAATGGAGCCATGTTTATCTCTGTGTGCTTGCGTGTGTATGCGTGGTGTGGGTGTGTGTGCACGTGTGGGGATATTAGGTGTTAGAAAATTTTCTAATCTTATAAGAATTTTGAAATTCCAATTGAAACATATGTATGTTGTAACAAATCGGCGCTCAAACACCAATTGTTACTTCTGGGATCGACGTTTGAAGAACTTGACAATATGATGATACTTGTAAAAGAAAAATTGTTGTAAAGCAAATTCTCAATACCTAGATAAATAGCAATAAAAAATAACACGAAGTTTAACGTGGTTCGGCCCAAACTTGGCTTACGTCCACGGGGAGAGAACTTGAGAGAGCTTTGTTAGTAAACTTGATACAAAGAGATATAACCTTCCTCTTGATGCAACAAAAGTATTCACCTTCTTCTCGAATCTAGACTTAAATTACAAGAGTACCTTTTTCTATACACCTTCATCTTACTCCTCTTTCTTAGCTTCCTTGGTGTTCTTCATCTTCTTTCTGTACTTTTTCTATATATCTCACAATGCTGTGTTATAATCTTTATTTATAGGATTTTACAATACAACTCCTATTTAAATTATGGATGCTTGAAGAATCTTGATCAGTTCTATTAGGAGTTGATCTTCTTGGCCTAAAAGAATTCTAGACCCTTTAATTTTTAGAAACAAACCTTCATTGAATAAAAACTAAATCCTATTCGTATTCCACCAGAAAAGAAAACCTGCACCTGAAAAGAAAAACTGACAGGAAATGCCTCGATTAGTCAACTTATCGTGGAGATTAGTCGAATAATCCCTGCCATTAGTCGACTTATAATCTATATAGTCAACTACTGTATAATGCTTCCTCTGTGTTCCTTCCTCTGTATCTGCCTAGTCGACTGGTCTTGTGCATTAGTCGACTTATACAACTTTTAAGTCGACTAACCCGCACCAACTTGATTTGCTTCTTCTACTTCAAGTCATCATTTTCTCCAACTCGATTGGATTTTCTTGGACCATCTTCTCCTTCTGAAAAATAAGGCAAAATCTTAACAATCTCCACTTTGACTTGCTTTTCAAGCCTTTAGTAAAACTCCTTGAGATTTGGATTACTAACTTGATTCTTTTCTTAGTTGTAATCATGTTGTGAAGCCTTTAACTCTTGTCCCCTCTCCCCGGGGCCTTTGGCGGATTTACCGACGTGGCTTGGGCCATCTCTGGCCTTGCCCGAATGCCCCTTTTTTCTTCCTGCAACACTTTGATGCGGTTCACGTCTCATGCAGTCTTTCTTGAAGCTCCACCTCACGATAAGCTCCCTTCTAAACTTATCCCTGAAACTCCACCTCGAACTGAGTTTTCTTCCTTCAGCTTGTATAACCCTCCATACTTCTCTCCTTTCAGGATTACCCTGTTTTCTTGGCTAATTGTGACGACGCCTTGTTGCACTTGGATTCGGTATCCCTATGGATATTAGATTTTACGCTCCGGGACATACCAGATCGCCTCCAGAGCACTCATCATCTCATCTCTTTCTGTAATCTTGATTGTCCTAGTGCCGATGGCCTCGCAAGCCGACCATCCAACATCTTGACAGTCCCTTCCTCTTTTGCAGCCAAGGAGTGAACAACCTTTTTTGAGAACATATATGAACCGTACTACCCGAATCAAATATCCAGCTTTTACCTTGAGAAGTGTTGTCTTCAACATAAGAAGCCATTAATATTTCGGTATCTGATACACCGCTTGCTACATCTGCCTCCGCAGTTTGCTCCTTCTTCAACCACTCTTGCCGATGCTTACAACAATTCTTCCAATAACCTCCCTTGTGATAAAAATGACACACTTTTGACGAGCCCAGACCTTTTTTTTCTTTCTTCTCTTTCTTTCCTTCCCGTGACCCCAAACTCGATCATGTTTGCTTCTCTTGATTTGTCTTTTTTTTTCTAATTTCATTAGATAAGAGAGTTGACATGACCTCCTCCAAGATGAGAGTTTCCTTGCCGTAGAGCATAGTGGTGACGATGTGATTGTATGATTGTGGAAACGAACTGAGAAGTATCAATGCCTTATTCTCCTCGTCGATCTTGACATCAATAGCTAGAAGCTCGCTGAAGACCTTGTTGAAGAAGTTTAGATGCTCCAACACCGCTGTCTCTTCCTTCATGCATAGCCTATATAGTTGTGTCTTGAGATATAGTTTGTTGGAGAGGCTTTTTGTCACATACAAAGTCTCTAAGCTTGACCACAATTTCGTAGCCGTTTCTTTATCTATTACGTTGTACATAACCTCAACTGTGAGACATAGTTGGATCACTTGCCGTCTTTAGATTCATCTTCTTCTAATTCTCGTTGAACGTACATGCAGATTTTGCTGACTTTCCCTGCAAGGTCTTGTGAAGACCCTGTTGCATCAGCAATGCTTTCACCATCTTTGGTCATAAACTGAAGTTTCCTTTACCATTGAACTTCTCGACCTCGAACTTTATCGTAGAACTTTCTATCTTCGACATATCTCCCTTCGTCAACCTTTAGCTATGATACCAATTGTTGTAATAAATCAGCGCTCTAACACCAATTGTTACTCTCAGGATCGACGTTTGCGGAACTTGGCAATATGATGGTACTTACAAAACAAAAATTGTTGTAAAGCAAACTAGTAATACCTAGACAAAAAAATAATAAGAAAATAACACGAGGACTTAACATGGTTCGGTCTAAATTTGGCCTACGTTCACGGAGAGTGAACTTGAGAGATTTATTAATAAACTTGATACAGAGAAATCTAACTTTCTTCTTGATGCAACAAGAGTATTCACGTTCTTCTCAAATCTAGACTTAGATTATAAGAGTATACTTTTTCTCTATGCATCTTCATCTTGCTCCTCTTTTTCTTGGCTTCTTTGATGTTCTCCACTTAACTTTTTCTATATATCTCACAATGTTGGGTTACAATCTTTATTTATAGGATTTTATTGTATAACTCTTATTTAGACTATGAGACGATCTTGGCCATTGAATGCTCGAAGAATCTTGACTAATCCTATTAGGAGTTGATCTCCTTGATCTAGAAGAATTTTAGACCCTTTAATCTTTAGAAACAAACCTTCATTGAATAGAAACTGAATCCTATTTATATTCCACTAGAAAAGAAAATCTGCACTTGAAAAGAAAATTGATTCTGCGTCAGAAAATGTCTCGATTAGTCGACTTATCATGGGGATTAGTCGACTAATCTCTGCCATTAGTCGATTTATAATTTATATAGTCTACTACTGTATAATGCTTCATCTCTGTTTCTGCCTCTGTTCTGCCCAGTCGACTGGTCTTGTGACTTATACAATTTATAAGTCGACTAATCCGCATCATCTTGGTTTCCTTCTGGTTCAAATCATCATGTTCTCCAACTCGATTGGATCTTCTTGGATCATGATCTCCTCTTGAAAATAAGGCAATCCTAACAATGTAGCCCAACAATTTGAAATAGACTTTTAATATCAGCTATCATTGAAGTCTAATATAAAATTAGTTCTATTAAAATCTTAAGAAATATAACTAAATCTATTGTTCAAAAGTATATCAGCCAATTCTAAATATACAATTCCCTACTTTTTTGTTTTAAAATATCATACGTCTCTAGTGTACTATTAGAACTCAAAAAGGTATGTTTGGATAGACTATGAAATTGACTCAAATACATAAATCAAATAAAAGAATAAAATGGAAATCCCTCAAATTGTAATTTTAATGTAATTAAATAGGCAAGCTGTCACATTAGAAGCTCAGTTTAGCATATAATGTATATTCGATAACTGCTCTTGAGAAGAAACGAAAAGCCTGCTCCCTTCCCTTTTTCCTCAGATATATTTTGTACAAGAAAAATTATAAAATTTTGTAAGAATAGAAAAAATGATTAGTTATAGATAAACGCGTGTTTCTTATTAATAAACGTACTAAAATTTTGAATTATCCCAAATGATCTCTTAACTTTATTTAAAAAGAATCTTCACACGCATTCTCTTCCACATTAAAACTCACTTTGGGAAAATTTTTTAATGTGTTTATATGTTCATTTCTACATAGTTTATATAGAAAATAACGATAGGCGTTGAGAAGAAAAGGATAAGAAAACGTATATTTTATTCTTTTTTACCTTAACATATGATTTTTTTTAACTCATGTCATAGCTAATGTATCACATACAAGTGTCCGTGTGTACACGTTTTATTCTCTATATTATTTTATTATATAAAATAAGCATACATATGAATTACTCTGTGTGTGTAGACTTGTGTCCTTCCAAAAGGATTTGAGCCTTAATCCTTCTAACTTAAATACAACTCTCCGACATTCGAATACAAAATCCACTCTGTTGAAGCTGATTTATATTATTTCAAGTATTTATAAACCAGAAATCAAGTATTTTTAATACTTTTTGCCTATGCATCAAGTAGAGGAAATACGGACGGCCTAAATAGTGAGTTGGTTAGTTTAACGGTGTAGAACATTTGAAACCTAACAAAAATTGATTTATAAGGGTTTTTAAATGTTTAGATCATAATCAAATGTCAGGATCGATAATTTGTATGTCTAAAGACATAGATCTAACCAACTCACTACTTTCGGCCGTCTATTTTACGCCGCTTGATGGATGAGAAAAAATATTCAAAACACTTGATTTTTGGTGTATAGATACATTAATAATATACATCAATTTCAATAGAGTGGAACTTGTATTTAAATGTCGGAGGGTTGTATTTGAGTTGAAAGGATTCGGGCTCAAATCCTTTTGGAAGGACACAAGCCTCTCTCTCTCGCGATATATATATATATATATATATATATATATATATATATATATATATATATATATATATATATATATATAGGGGTTACTGTACCTCAGCCGACGGCTGAGAGAGTTTCTCAGCCGGCGGGACGTGGCAACATAATAGCCACAAACTTCTCATAAATTTTGGCGGACAAAAACCTGAAAAATCCCGCCTAATTTACTCTCAGTCACCTCAATTTTGTATTTGACGAAAATACCCTCCCTCACAACTTTTTACCTTATGTAAAATATTTCCTTTCTAAAAAATTAACAGATCTAAAATTTCACCTGATCATTCTGAAAAGATTAGTTCTATTATTTCACAAATTTGTTCCGTTTTTATAAAAATATATTTGCTACACATGGCGCCAAAGAAATCATCCGCCGAAAAAGGTAATGGTGAAACAAAAGCAAAATTTTTTAGAGTTTGTGGATATTAATAGTTATAATTTTTTTCAGATTTATTTTCGTTTCTGTCTCTTTTTTTTTGAAAACTTGGGACCATGGTCGCAAATAAGAGAGAGATTGTGAAACTTGAGATCATGAATAAATTTTTAAATTTATAAATTTTGTAAAATAGCGACAAAATTCGAATTTTTTTAAAGTTTTTTCATTTCCTTCTATTTTAACCATGGTCACAGTTGTTTGAAAAAAACGATGTAGATGTATGCGACCTTTCTAATAGTTTTTTAACCAAAATTTTTTTTCATACACTCTATGTCGACCTGGGTCGTTGTTAAAATTATAGTTCCAGATCTGTGCGACTTAGATCGTAGTTTTAAAATTTTAAATTTTTTTTGGACTTTGCGTTGTAGATGAATGCGACCATGGTCGAAGTTTATGAAACATCCTTTGTTTTTTATTCCCTACTTTGACGACCTGGGTCGCAGTTGTTTCAATATGCGTTGTAGAGTTATGCGACCATGGTCACAGTATATTTAACGTCATATGTTTTTCATTCCCGGTCGCAGTTGTTTATATTTGCACTGTAGGCTTATGCGACCAGGGTCGCAGTGTCGACCCGGGTCGCAGTTGTTTATATTTGCACTGTAGGCTTATGCGACCTTGGTCGCAGTGTGGACCCGGGTCGCAGTTGTTTATATTTGCACTGTAGGCTTATGCGACCTTGGCGCATTATCGACCCGGGTCGCAGTTGTTTATATTTGCACTGTAGGCTTATGCGACCTTGGTCGCAGTGTCGACCCGGGTCGCAGTTGTTTATATTTGCACTGTAGGCTTATGCGACCTTGGTCGCAGTGTTTTAAAAATAATTTGTTTTTTATTCCCTTATAATTTTAAAATAATTATTGGTCTAAAGTTTTTAATTTTTCTTCATCTATAGGTAAATAACAGCTGAAGATTCGTCCTCTGAGATCGAGCCTAAAACCTATGTGCGAGTTCATAAAGAAATTCAAAAAGTACATTCAGGCCGATTTCTTAGATGCGATCAAGAATACCCCATTTGGCCCAATCTTCATGGCCTTCTACAATGAGGAATTTGGGGGTGAAAAGGTCTAAAATCAAACATTGCTGTACTGAGAATTTTAGACCACTATGATAGGGATTCAAGGACCTTTACAATTAGGGGCAAACAAATTGAGTTAACGGTGGAGGATGTTGCCCTAACTTTTGGCCTACCTATCATTGGGTCGGATTTTATTATGAATAAGACTGTACAATGAAGGACAGGGGATTATAAAGCATTATTTCCCTAATATAAAGAAGATCACGAAAGTATCTATCGAAGAAGCTTTGGATGATCTTCTGCTCAAGAAAAGGAGTGAATTAGATGTGACCAAGGATGAACAGCTTGAGCAGCAAGTGACTTTAAATGAAATTATAAGAGACAGACAAAGACTTGCAGCTCAAGACTTTACGACAATAATCATCCTGTACATGTCGGCCACTCTATTCTTTTCTGGCAGTAAATGCACGGTGCTGTGATATATTGTGGAACAGATTGCCAATATGCAGCTGATGAGGACAATATGCTGGGCTAAAGCTGTTTGGCAATTCCTGATTGAGTCAATGGACATCTTCAGGCACACCACGTACGAGCTGTAAGGATGCTCCGTGCAAATTATTGTAAGTACGAATATCAAATTTGACCACCATTGTATGAAATTTCCCGATATCTTGTGAATATTTTTGTAAACTAATTTAATTATTCATTTTGCAGTATTGGCTATGTGAGAGGGCTCTTATTTTTGAGCCCAGATCTGGTATGGGGGACAAAACCCCACGCGCAGTAAGATGGGACCTCCAGAACATTAGCATATCTCTGCTTGAAGTTGACTAAAATGAGATTGACACAAATATCGTAAGTTTTAAAATATTAAATACCATATAGTGTTGATTAAAATTTTATACATTTAAATGGGGCCTCGGTTGCAATTCTTTTTATGTGCAGTACAAATAAAATGCGACCATAGTCGCAGAATACGACCATGGTCGTAGTATTGAGCTGCACGTTTCGCAGTTCATTTTATGTGCCGGACAAACAAAGTGCGACCATGGTCGCATTCTCCTGATAATACTGTATACATTAAATGCGACCATGGTCGCAGTATTGAGCTGCAAGTCTTCGCAGTTAAATTTATGTGCCGGACAAACAAACTGCGACCATGGTCGCATTCTTATCTTAAATAATTAATAAATAAACTGCGACCATGGTCGCAGTTTATTATTTCATTGTTTTGGTTTTAACTTAATTTTATTTTTTTTTCAGATTTTGTATCAAATGGCCAACATCTCTAATGATGAAAAAAATATAGTTGGCCTTCCTGTTGAAGGGGAGAGGAGGAGGAGGAAGAAGAATAAGAAGAAGGAAATACATATAATCAAGCTAACATCCCGGCGGAAAAGGAGCCAGAAGCGGCCGAAATAATTGAGCAAGAAGAAACGAGTGAGCAAGAACCAACTTTTACAGGTTATTTGCCACCACCACGGGATGAACAAGCTGAAAAAATTGAAGTGTTGAGGAATCAAAATCAGTACTTGAGAGAATATGTTTCTCAGCTTGAAAGAAAAATTAAAAAAATGAAGACTGAGAACAGACTCAAGGCTGAATTAAAGAAAAAAAGAAGAGAAAGAAGAGAGAAGAAAAAATTAAAAAAGTAGCAGAGAAAATTAAAAGTGAAAGAAGAAGAAGAGCTGCTGAGAGCAGCCGCTGCTGCGGAGGAGAAGGAGAAGGAGAAGAGAAGGATGGAAGAGGAGGAGCATGAGAGGAGAAGGATGGAAGAAGAGAAGGAAAAGGAGGAGAGGAGGAGAGAAAAGGAGGAGAAGGAAAAGGAGAAGAGAAGGAGGGAAGAGGAGGAGAATGAGAGGAGAATGAGGGAAGAAGAGGAGCAGCAGAAGAGGAGGAGTGAAGTGGAGAAGAAGGAGAAGGAGAAGAGGAGGAAAGAAGAGGAGGAGCAGGAAAAGGAGAAGAGGAGGAAGTTAGAGGAGGAGAAGAAGAGGCAGGAGAAAAAGAAGAAAGAGGGGAAAGAGTTGAAGGAGAGGATGAAAGAAGAGGAGAGGAGAAAGAAGGTAGAAGAGGAGAAAAAGCAGAAAGTAATGATGAAGCAGATGGAGAAGCAGGCTGAAGAGAAGAATAAAAAAATTGAAAGAGGATGAAATCATGGGTTCTGAATTTATTGTAAATATTTATGGGGAAGATATCCCCAGTTTTTCTTTGAATATAACTCAACAGATTCAAGAACTCCAAAAAGATAGAGATTCTGAAGAAAAAATTCAAGAACATACTCCGAATCAGAAGCAATCCTTAAAAAGAACAGTTTTGGATTACTCTAAAGGAACGATAGAAAGGGGAGTCAAAGAACGCAAGCGCGCTGAAAGAGATCGCGATGACTCCGACTTCGTTTATCCAAAATAGAAGAAGAAAATTACTGAACATCCTCTTCCACAGCCTGCGGCTCAGATTTCTGCCACTGGTTTCGGCAACAAACAGATTTCTCACACTCAGGCAAAAACGATGGAATTGACTGAAACCACAGCATACAGAATTCTGCAGTCCCATCAACAAGCTCTTATAAAAAATTTCTTAGATAAGGCCTTCTCTGAGTAAGTTAATTAAATTTATTATAAATCATATCAAAAACTGTTAGATATTTATATAAGAACAATATATTTATTAACTTTATTTTGAATATCTTGCAGTTCTACTGCATATCAGGATACCGACAACGGAATCATTGCTGCGAAAAATAACATTGAGGACCTGATGTTCAGTAGAGAGTTAGATGCGAATATAATTCATTTCTACATGCAGCATCTAGAGAAAAGAGGAGGATTAAAAAGTATATTCTTTCAGAGTGAAGCTTGGGTAAACATCTATTTTCTCTTTTACGGTTAAATGTAATATCAATTTCCTAATTAATTTGGTGAATTAAATCTTTGAACGTTAAATATTCTACTAATAGTCTTTATTGTTGTTTATGCATAACGAATGTACTGCGACCAAGGTCATTATTTTTAATTAAAAATAATTCACCCGAATATCAATTTAAAATGAAGGTTACGACTTTGGTCGCAGTTGCTGGCGGCAGTCTTAATCAACAACAACACTGCGACCTTGGTCGCTATGCATGTTAATATAAAAGGAGTAGCTACATAATGTACTGAGATCTTGGTCGCAGTTCATGATAAAATTAATCACCACGAATATAATTTTAGTAATGAAAGTATGCGACCTAGATAGCAATTCCTGGCGGCGGTCTTAATCAACAACACTGCGACCTTGGTCGCTATGCATGTTAATATAAAAGGAATAGCTACATAATGTACTGCGACCTAGGTCGCAGTTCATGATAAAATTAATCACCACGAATATAATTTTAGTAATAAAAGTATGCGACCTAGATAGCAATTCCTGGCGGTCTTTATCAATAACAACACTGCGACCTTGGTCGCTGCATTTATTATTATAAAAGTGATTTAATTAAAAAAACACTGCGACCATGATCACAGTCTGTTGTCTTTGACGTAATGACTTCTAATTTTCATAAATTTTTTTATACTTTGAATTCATTTTAAATTTTATTTTTTTGTTGTTCGCAGCACGGTGTTGTATTTAAAAGTAAAGATCTGGAAGATCATTTCATCAAGCAGCAGCTGTTGAAAACTGGACAGGTGATGTGCAGTACATGTTCTTCCCGATCAATCAAAAACACAGTGGCAACGATCCCGGATTTCACTGGACCTTGTTGGTATTTGATTGCCATACAGAAGAGTGGATTTTTTACAACTCTTTGGTCCCAGCTGAAAAAACCAGTAGTACATTAAAGCTTTATCAAAGAGATGCAAGAATATTGGTGAGTTGAAATTTAATATTTCGATTACTGGAAACTTGCATTTAATTTGATTAATACTGATTTTTTTCTATTGATATTGCAGAAAGAAAGATTATTACAGATTTTTTAGATTGATTTCAATAAATTAATAAGAAAAATAAATATAAAATACACAAGATGCCCCCAACAAGCAAACAGGTATATAATTTTCTGATAACTCCTTACCTATCATATTTTCTACTTTTTTATAGTACAAAAATCTAATTTCATTTAATGATTACTGTGTGCAATTTTCAGTGTTGATTGCGCTGTATATGTATGCAAATACATGGAAAGTATAACATTTGGTAGTCCACCAGCTGTTGATACTGTTATGGCTGCCGATGTACAGAGACTAAGAAATGAGCTTGCATACATGATACTTGCAGATAGAGAGAAGAGTTGGGATGAAGAAACAGAAATTATAAGAAGGATGGTATTTGAAGACTGACAGTTGACAATTCATTGATATACCTCAATTTTTATTTATAAATGTAAAAATAATTGCAATTCATTGATTTTTTTTGTTTTATTGATTTAATTTATGAACATTTTTATACATTTATTTATTATAAAATACATTGATTATTTTCAATCTACATCTGTTATACCGTGCATTTTACTAATTCGTATTGATATTAGAAACAAACATGCGCTCAGAAGTTGTATTGCGACCAAAGTCGCATTAATGACCTGTTTTAGTTACAGTGTTTCCTTATATTGCGATACTGTAATCGAGACAGCGATCATGATCGCAGTTACTTAATCATTTATCAGTTCCCAATGCGACTGTTGTCGCACTTCCATAATCGTATAGATCAAAGTTTTTGAACACATAGGCCTTTATATATGATTTAATTTAATTAACTTCATTAATTTATCTTATCGTAAACATAATCCTCCCTGCATTTTTTTACCATAAGATATTAGAACAATTAAAATCTTCACGTGTTCAAAGTACAAAGTAATTTGATGTAAGACTGTATTAACTTTTTAACTGTTTTCGATAATTGAGCAGTCACCTGGAAAGTATACAATTTTTGAGAAAAGGTAGAAATAAATTTGGGACATGTTCACGTGGTTTGAGAGCTTAAACCTTTTGGAATTCCGGGATTACAAATATATAAAGGGTCATCAGTAAAGGATTATAAACATGCTAAATAGGTTTTGCTCAAACTCGTTACTTTCAATATTCGGAAACAGATTCAAAAATGTCTTCTCCACCATCTTCACCGGAAAGAAGCCAATCATCTAATGATAATTGGATGTATAGTTCTGAAGCGATCCCTCGCTACGGGTCAGAGGATGAGCTTGATACAGACGACCCGTTCTGGGAGTTCATTGATGAACCAAAATACTTCCATGAAGAGAAAGAAAGCGAAGAGGACATTGTTGGTACAGAGGTGGAAGAGACGGAAAGCGATACGCAAGACGAACACGGTCATAATCTTGAGGACGAATCTGATTATGATGGTGATGACGAGGAGTAGATTAGAACTTTAAAATTTGTATTTTGTTTTTTTATAAATATATAACCCTGTTTTTTAACGTTAATTGTGTGAATTATAGTTTTTACTACTTAGTCTTTTTTGAAATGTTGTACTCCTAAACAAATTTTATTCATGTTGTAGGTCGAAATGGATGTTACAATTAAATGATATATATATATATATATATATATCACCCAACTGCGACTCTGGTCGCAGTCATGAAACTGGTGTATACATCCACACAATACGTTCAAAATGAGCAAAAATGAACATGCGATCAAGGTCGCAGTGTTAATTTATGCTCAGTGGACTAAAGCAAAACATAGAGCGAAAATGTCAAAAATGGAAGTTACAATTAAAAGATAAAGGGAACGCTGCGACTTTTGTCGAAAACAGTAAAAGATACCGTCAGGTAACTGCGACTCTGGTCGCAGTGATGGAACTGTTGTATATAAGGAGAAAGTCAATATTCAAATGTGTAAATATCGATGCGACCATAGTCGCAGTGTTACTTTACGTTCAGTGAATTTAAAAAAGAACATAGCGCAAAAATTGTCGAAATTATAATAGTGCGGAGAATCTTCAACTATATTCAGATGTTATAATAATATACCAAGAGACGGGCAATTTTAAAAGTAACAAATCAATTTCCCCGGCATAGAAACACTGTGACCACGGTCGTAATTATCCACGTACACTGCTTATCTTTGAGACCAAAGTCGCTGTCTATGTTAAATTAAATAAAAATTAAACTATATAGGATAAGTTTGTAAAAGTAAAACTTTAAAGTACAACTACTTACAAAAATAGTACAGTAGAAATAAAAAATGAGATTAAAATCTGCTTATAATGACACGCCGTTGACAGCATGCGACATGAATCTCTGTGCACTGTGTGACCCTGATCGCAGTTCATGACTAAAACAGTAAAAAATGAACACTTTATTCCTTTATGAATCTCTCTGCACTGTGCGACCTACTTCTTCTGCCATTAAAAAAGAAAAGTAAGAATTTTAAACATAAATCATTAGAAAAAAGTGTATAACAGGTTTAATTTAATACCAGTAATGGACAACCAGTCCTGTAATGGTCCAGCTCTTGACAGTTACCACATCTTCGATGCTTTACTTCCTTCTGATATAGAGAATCTTCAAAACCAGACTTAAGCCTGGATGCACCTCTAGGCCTCCCCTTGGTTGGTACAGAGCCAATTGGATCACGTATATTCAATTCTTCACCATCTCGCAGAACGACGACAGCTCCACTAGAACCAACTGTAGTTTTAGGCTGTGATGACTGATAATTTCCTGACATTGCTATGTATTCACTAGTGGTTTCTTCGGCAAATCTTTCTAAAACTGCGTCCAACTTTGAAAGATGGATATCAGAATCGGTCACCATCTCAAGAATTGAATTAAATTTTGAACGAATTGTCCACAATCTAGCCGTCCGTGGAGTGCCTTGACTGGGAAAAGGCCTGATGCCATTTTCAATTGCAACATTTTTGTAACGAGCATCCAACCTCCATCTCTGAAGTATATATGATTCCGGTATATGTGTAACGTGATTGCGCCACAAAATACACAGAATATGTCTACAAAGGATACCCTCTGTTTCAAATAACGAGCAACTACAAGAAATATGAAGTTCCTCATGCTTCTCATAACTGACCTTTTCCCAGCTGTCTTTTGATTCTGAAAAATCACCAACCAGATATTTTGATCCAGGTCCATCGTGTTCCAATTCTTTTGAAAACAGTGTCGTTACAACTGTCCATTCCTTTTGGAACAACTGAAAAATCTTCGGTGTATACAACTTCGAAACATGTATCTCATATGGATTCGATGTACAGTTGGACACATAATTCAAACCCCGAAAATCTTGTTGAGATTCAGAAGTACGACGGGCAGCAACAGCTTTATCATATTGGTGAACAAATTCCACTAATTTCGTGTTTGCATTAACAAAACCATCAAAGAAGGAATTAATACTCTCGGACCTCTGGCTGGTTGTCATTCCAGCACAGAAAACATCCTTGAGATATGCATTAACCCAGTGTCCGTGCAGTCTATGCATCTTCAACAACCGTCTTTTTCTTCTTCTAAATGATATTTTTCATTCATCAGACGCCATCGCTCCTCGCATGTGCTTATATCACGGGAGGTGTACCAATCATGAAAATCAGAGACCATATCTTCTCCATACTTGTTTGTCATCGGAATTTGTTGCTCGGCAACATGTTTCCATACATGCCAGAAACAGTACCGGTGCCGAGTAGTTGGAAAAATAATCTTGATGACGTCACCAATCTGGGCATCCTGATCAGTAATAATCAACTTCGGTGCAACTCTATGCATGCACTTGAGCCATTTTTAGAATAGCCACACAAACGTATCCCTCTGCTCATCAGCAAGCAATGCACAGCCGAACAAAATTGACTGCCGATGATGATTTACTCCAGTGAATGGAGCAAATGGCAAGCTCAAGTGATTAGTCTTGTATGTTGTGTCAAAAACGATCACATCACAAAACCTCAAATACGATGAAATAGCTCTTCCATCAGCCCAAAAAATGCTTCTAAGTGTGCCCGCGTTATCGACTTCACTTGCAAAGAAAAATTCTGGATCGGTCTCGGCTTTCTCTTGGAAATTTTTGATGATAGCAATAAACTCATGGCCAATGTTATTTCTACGTTGACGAGTAAAATCAATAACTTGTTGCGGGCTCACTTCTTCACAGCCTTCTCCCTGGCTCATTGCATTCACAACACGGGAAATATTTGAAGGGCGCATTCCCACATCAACCAAATTGCTCATAATGCTTCTGCTAATCTTTGAACGATGATTCTGGTGAGAGTAATGGTGATGTACCTTATCCGGGCTTGACAATTCATGTGAATCAGAATCAACAAATTTTGTGACAACCCAAGAACTTCTGTCAAATAAAAAACGAAGACGAACATGCATCTCAGCAGGACAAGCTACTCTAGTGTCAATTCGACGATGCACTATAAGCCCCTCTTGTCTTTTATTACACAACTTCTTCACACCTTCCTTGTTGCAGCAAAATTTTCTGCAAATAACTTCATGAGGAGGCTTCCGTGACTTATCTATTCCTTTTCTTCTCTCCCCAAAACCTCTGTTCCTTACATAAGAATTGTAAAAATTGTATGCTTCCACATCCGTGAGAAACTGTTTCTCTAAAAAATTATTTGAGCTTTCAGACATTTCTCCATGTGCATTCAAATCCTACAAAAAAACAATTTGACGAAATACATAAAAATAAATATTTTTTAGATATCACACGTCTGAACTATAATTTCTAAAACTGCGACCAAGGTCGCAGATGTAATGAAATCTATATAACTTCTTACTAAAAGACTGCGACCGTAGTCGCAGTTATCCGTATGAGCATATTTTTTTAAAAAAATGAATAATAACTGTGCAACAATCTAATGAATATATAAAATGGATATAATTCACATAGAAACGTGTAAGAATTATAACAATAAGGAATGCGACTTGGGTCGCAGTCACAAAAATCAAATTGCGACCGTGGTCGCTGTTCTAAAAGATTAAAACATGTGATTATTCTATTCTGTAAAACAAATTATAGTTCGAACAAGTGATTATTTCTCCATGTGCATTCAGGTTCTACAAAAACAAATTGACAACTACATAGATATAAATATTTTTAAATATCACAATTCTGAACTTTAATTTCTAAAACTGAATAATAACTGTGCAACAATCTAATGAATATATCAAATGGATATAAATCACATAGAAACCGTCTACGAATTATAACAATAAGGAATGCAACTTAGGTCGCAGTCACAAAAAAAAGCTTTCACACCCGGGGATTATTTTCAAATAAAATTGCGACCGTGGTCGCATTTCTAAAACTTTAGAACAAGTGATTATAGGTCGCAGTACCATATACGCTAAAGAGAAAGATTCTATATTTAAGAAATTGCGGACACAATTAAAACTTGTTGATCGGCATGCAAAGATGTCAACCCTTCAATATTTTCAATATTTTGAGAGAAAGTTGAACCAGATGATATATCCCCTATATTTAGATCGGCAGATAGAGATCGCTTACGACTGCGACCAGAATTGGCAGGGGAAGTAGACTGCTCAGACGTCGAAATTAAATAAAAAGGATAAAAAATTGTTCTGAAAAAAACGATATTTTCAGAAAAAAGTTTATCGCAGGCTGAAAAGGAGAACCTAAATCTGACAAAGAGAGGTAAAGAAATAGGGGGGAAAATAATAATAAACAATAACCTAAATCCTATAAAGAGCGGGAAAAAAAGGGGAAAAATAATAATAAACAATAACCTAAATCTGACAACGAGCGGTCAAAAAATTGTGTTGTGGGGAAATAATAATAAACAATAACGGAAGTTACGGAACGAGTAGCTTTTAACAAGGGGTATTTAGTGATTTAACTTCTTCCTATAAGCGGGCCGCAAGTTAGTGCGGTGACAAATATTGAGCCACGTCACCGCAGGCTGAGAGAGTCTCTCAGCCGGAGGCTGATATACATTTTTCTCATATATATATATATATATATATATATATATATATATATATATATATATATATATAGAGAGAGAGAGAGAGAGAGAGAGAGAGAGAGAGAGAGAGAGAGAGAGATAGCGTATGTGTATGCTCGTGTGCGTACTCACTCATAAATGCACATATATTGATATACATGTGTATGTGAATGTGCGCGCGCGTGCGCTCATGTAAATATACATATATTAAATGGATAGAGATCATGTTTTTTCTTGATTTGTTTTGCAGCTTTCTTCTGGAGTTCCAATTTAAATTTGATAACAATACATTTGTATTTATGCAGAATTCTCCACCGAGAGCTGGCACTGTTGAACTGGTGCTAATTGAAGCAAGGGACCTTATTGCTGCTGACCTAAGAGGAACAAGTGATCCTTATGTAAGAGTGCATTATGGTAATTTGAAGAAACGGACAAAGGTCGGTTGTTGTTTCATCTTTTCATAATCTTTTTGAGTTGCATTCTTTTTGTGAATGTTTTGAAATATAAGAAGATAGTTTGTCCTATTTTGCTAGAGCTCTCCAGTAATTTTACTATCATCAACAACATATAAAATCTATGCATTTCCTATCAAAATGTGGTTAGCTTGGAGCATGGCTCAAACCCCTGGAGCTCCACTGAATAATTGATTAGTTTTTTACCATCTCAGTCTAGACCTGAATTGGTCCCACAGGTGGTCAAGACAATTAGCAAGGGAAGATAGAAAGGAGAGTTGGTGGTTGACTAAACCTACTTTATTTGCTCATACAGTACTGAGTTCCTGCTGCCAAGGTGCAACAATGCAAGTTTCCCTTGGATTGGACAGAGTATATTGGGAGTAGGAGGTAAAGAGAAGATAGCTAATAGCTCTATGAAAATCACATTCACCTTTACTGCACATCCTACACGTATGAAAAATTATAGGTTCTTGGTTGATCCGCTAAACGGAGCATGGACTTCTTGAATCAAAATATTATCTCATTGTCTGTCATATATATCATAATATTAGTGACCAATGATTGAACAAACCAGTTGTAACTCAAGCTTTGTAACTAATTTTATGCTCCATATAAGTTGAATATGAGATTATTTAAGCAAAACATGAGTATGAAATAAGTTAGAATAAAAACCTACATGCATTAAGAAAAGTTAGCAAAACCACAAGCACAATCCTTTTTTTTCCTTTCTTTTTTCTTTTTTGAGAAAGAGGATGGAGGACACCCTATAGCTTATACACATACACACACCCATCACTAATTACTCAAGTTAAATTCCCTGTTTCAACAAGGGAATTGAACTTGGAACCTTCCCCTTGAGAGAGGAGGGGCGTTAGCAGCAGGCTAACATGCTTGCTCTTGTAACCTTGTTATTGTCTAAACTATTTGCAGCTGGTTGTGTATTTCCTCCCTCCCTCTCTTTCTTTTGCGTGTGTGTGTGTGTGTGTGTGTCATGTCACATGTGTTACTTTAACTTCGGAGTTTTTGTGTAGTGCCAGAGACTTTAATATTATGAGAGCAACTCAGGTTCAATTATCACTTTGTGCACATTTTAAAAGCAAATTAGAAAAAAAAAAAAAAAAAAAAAAAAAAACAAGAATTCCGCTGTGCAAAACTCAGGTTTCGGCCTATAAAAAGGGCGCTCGACCTTCGTGAATATGTTAGAATATAAATATCTTACCTTCAACCCTCACTACAGCTCAAGGTTTCAGTGTAATAGCAGGGATTTTAATAAGATGCACACAATACACACAAGTGCACATTATTTATTATTTCTGTGTCAATGTATCTATTTTTCAAAAACTGAAAACCATGATTTTTCAAATTTTGTCTTCCATCTTTTCGCGGGTAAGGACTCTGATATATTGCATGCCTTACAGGTTGTTAACAAAACACTAAATCCTCAATGGAACCAGACCTTAGAGTTCCCTGACACCGGTGATCGCCTGGTTTTGCATGTGAAGGATTACAATGCTTTACTTCCCACATCAAATATAGGTGATTGTTTTGTGGAGTATGAGCGATTACCTCCAAATCAGACAGTCGAGAAGTGGATACCTCTCCAAGGAGTTAAGAGTGGAGAGATCCATGTACTGGTGACAAGAAGAGTTCCAGAACTGCAGAAAAAATCCAGCATAGCTACTGACATCTCTTCTTTAAGCAAAGCACGTAAGCTATCCGAGCAGGTAAGATTGTTACTTGTTCACGTTATTAGAGTTATGGTTCATATACATGATCATGACTGCTGTGAAACAACCTTTTCTTCCTTGGGTTGTTCTTATGTTAATCATCTGTCAGCATTCTTCAACAAGTTCTATTATATGGTAGTTAAAAACTTTTCCCTCAGTGAGGAGAGAAGTATAAATTGAAATTGGAGGCAGGGTTTGATTGTCAATGGGTGAGTGAGTGGATATATTTCTTTTTCTTTTTCCTGGTGGGAGTTTATTCTGAAGGAATAAGCTCTACTGGTGTATTAGTTGGCTGTTACTGGTGCCTCATATAAATTTTAGGTGTATGCCTATGAAACAGTAGAAGAACGTACACTCATAGGACAGATTGGTGATAAATATGAAATCTCGATTCTAGGCAGTCCAGAATGTCATGTTATTAACATTGGTACCTGTCTATTAAGCATGGAAGGGAAGGGAAGGGAAGGGAAGGGACAATTTGAGCTTCTTCTTGGTTGGTTCCTGAAGGGAGGTTAAACGAGAAAATTAAAATACTGAAAATTTTGAGTTATATGGTTATGGATGTTCTTTAATTTTGCCAATATTAGTAAAAGAAGGGCAAGAATCAATTACCTTTTGTCTCATCCTCGATTTCTTTTCTTTCAAGTCATTTTTTGTGGAACCAAACTTCTTTTCCAAGATGTCCCATATCTAGTCAGTATGGGCGAAGATGGTCTAAGGTTACCTCATATTTAATCTGCAAACTGTTATCTGAATAAAATTCAAGTTTCTTTAAAATACTCTTCCAAGTTACAAATATTAGGATCTACATTTTTGCCAATTACTTTGAGGAAACTAATACCTTAGCCAGCTGGAACGATTTTATTCGTAAAGCTTCATAGAGCTTCTTATGATGGCAAATGGGCTGCATGCCACTTTTAAAGGGGTCATTACATTTTTTATTAGATCGTACTTGCTTTAACTATCAGGAAGAGCCAAAAAATTGAATAATCTGGTTAGGCCTTATTTAAGCAATGCCAATAAATCCCATGATTTATGATCTGTATTCACTAATCAAGTAGATCCAGGATTTTTCCCCCATGGACGAACGCCATGGGGAGGACTTGAGCCTCGGACTTGCCACAACCCAACCTCATCCCATCCATTGAACCCAAGTCTCATTGAAGAAACTATATTCACTGGTTGAGAAATTGGTCCAAACATCAGCCAATACAAACAATATATTGTTGATACATCGTTTCTAGGGCCTGCTTCTGCGATATGGGAAAAAACGGCTGGATTGTGTTGAACCCATATTAGGGATGGTTTGGATCTATGTAACATGGACACTTCTATCATGGAGCCGTGGTGTCCGAAACGTGTCCGACACGCATGTCTTACATACATATCGTGTGTATTTTTAAGAATTTGTCACGAGACCACGTGTCGCCATTTCAACATTGTCGTGTCCGTGCAACATATGTTTGAATATTGGAACATATATGGGGCTGATGTATCCTTTCAAATTTTGGCTGATATGCGCATTATACCGAATCCTATTGGGTTTACTTGATAAAATAGGTTTTAGTTTTAAGTTAAAACTCAAACACTCTTTCATAAAACCCGAAACCCATTACCCATTAGGATTTAAACCCAAACATTCCTTGTCGAATGACTCTTTAGTTTCTTTTGCCGAATTTCCCGCTTCACCTTTTCTGTTCTCTTCTTTATGTCCTGTTTGCTGGTGCTGACGGAAACATGCAATGAATCGTCAAGACGAAGACAACTCAGATGGATGACGAACCGGCAATGAAGCATCAACTCAGATGGATGGCGAATAAAATTTAGGAAGCCCTAACATGATATCGTAGCTGAAGATGAAAAGGGAGCAACCCAACAAACGTATAACTTCCTCGACACCTTCGCATGCATGTTATGACATTTTTATTAGATAGATGGTATTTGGGTTATTATAGCTCTCCTTAAGTACTTAGTATTTAAGTTTTTAGTGTGTGTGTGTGTGAGAGAGAGAGAGAGATGACCTTAAGCACATATAAATTTATATATGCTCAAGGTATTTTTCATGTGTGTATCATCCATGGGGATGAAAAATCATGAGTTTTGGAGAACATTTACCCGTCCATCAAGATGTCCGAACTTGTTCTATTCATAGCAAAACATTCAATTTGTAACCACTTGGTTAATGGCAAATTATCTCTAAACCCATGATTTTTTATTTATCAATCGTTTAGAATCTAGAGATCATAATGAACTGTATGGATCATCCATGTGAATGGTCCACACAAGAGAAAGGTCCAGCACACAAGTTTATATGTGCTTAATCTCATATCCTTTATTCTGTTTCTCTCCCTTCCTCCCTCTATGTGTGTGTGTGTGTAGAGATAGACTTGTGTCCTAGCAAAAGGATTTGAGTCCAAATCTTTCCAACTCAAATACTAACATCCGGTATTCGAATACAAGATCCACTTCATTGAAGTTGATCTATATTATTTCAAGTACCTATAAAAACAAAAATTAAGTGTTTTGAATACTTTTTGCCCATCCATCAAGCGGCGCATAATGGACGGCTAAGAGTAGTGAGTTGGTTAGATCTGTCTTTAGACATGCAAATTCTCGATCTGGCTATTTCATTATGATCTAATTTAAAAACCCATACAAACTAATTTTTGTTAGGTTTCAAATGTTCTACATCGTTAATCTAACCAACTCACTATTTAGGTCGTCCGTTTTTTTTCCTACTTGATGCATGGACAGAAAGTATTTTAAAACACTTGATTTTTTGTTTATAGATACTTAAAATAATATAGATCAACTTCAACGGAGTAGATCTTGTATTCGAATGTCGGAGGACTGAATTTGAGTGAGAAGGATTCAGGTTCAAATCCTTTTGGAAGGACACAAGTCTCTCTCTCTCTCTCTCTTTATATATATATATATAGGGGTTACTGTACCTAGCCTGCAGGCTGAGAGAGTTTCTCAGCCGGCGGGACGTGGCTGAATATATGCCACACATCGGCCGCAGTGTGTTGGCGCCAAAAAAATCAAAAAATCCCGCCTAAACAATCGTGAAACAAATTGACAAAAATACCCCTTTTTTAATTCTAAAGTGGAATAAAGTCATGAACAAACAAAATTTCAGTTGAATATATCTACAGTTATAAAATTAATAATTTTAATACATCGAAAAATATAATTAAAAAAAATTGGATCAATATAATGTAAAATAAGCCGAAGCATTGAAAATTTAAAAAACATGCCATGATCGCAGACTTAATAAAATATAACAACTGCGACACAGTCGTAGTCACTAGTCGCACTCATAGTATAACAAAACGTTTTTATGCGACCTAATACAATATAATTTCAATTTTATATGACAACTGCGACACAGTCGCACTCACTAGTCGCAGTCATTGTATAACAAAACTTTTTATATAACGTCTGCGACCCTAGTCGCATTCTATCGTACAACAATGCGACCTCCTTCAGTACTGCGACCAAAGTCGCAATCTTCTTTCCCATGCCTTATGTAAAAGATTTTTAATATGCGACTAGGGTGGATTAGCCATCCGACCCTGAGATCAATTCGCGTATATCAAATCTTATAAAAATTATTATATTAATTACACTGAATTAAATGAAGTAATTAATATTCTTTCTACCGTGATACAACAACAGTCTAGAAAAAAGAGATGCACTAATGTTAATCTCGAGAAAGGAAAGATGTGCACCATACGTAATCTAAAGGTATAGGCAAACAATTCTATAAAAAGTTAATTTCTACTTCATGTATTAAACCTCTGGAGAAAAAAAGAACTCTTCGGATTCTCCCGCAATAAATCTTCAATTAAATATTTATTTTTTTACCACTTCTTACCATACTCAACCATCACCTGTAACAATTATTATTACTATTCATGTTCTTCCACAATATTGACATTTATATAATGCTTGTTACTAATATATTATCTCATACCTAAAAACTATATTTTTGCTCTTCCTTTTCAATTTGATTTCAAAAACTTCAAAAAAAATTCATTCTTGAATCATGTCTTCCCCATCTTCTTCCTCTGAACACTTAGATTTCAACTTCAATCGTTCCCCCACCGGTCCTTTGTCTTCAGGATATTCTAGTGAATCTGATACCAGTCTGGACTTCACTCCTTTTGACTATCTCACTACATCAAATAATGTATTAACTGATCCTCCTATTCATGATGATGAAGTTTTCATGTGGGTTAGTGAAGAAGACATTATTCCTCTGCCACTTGACGGAGACATGCTTGATGAAAGCAGGTCCTCTGATGCTGTAGGCTCGCTTCCTAGCAACGGGTCAGACGAAGAGCTTGATAGAGACGATCTATTCTGGGAGTTCATCGGTGAAACAAAAAAATCTCAAAAACAGTAAGATGATGAGGAAATAAGTGATGAAGAGGAAGAGCAGAAGAATGAAGACGATGAATCTGCTTATGATGGTGATAATGACGAGGATTAGGATTTCCTGATCTTCTGATATTCAATTATATTTTGTCTTCTTTTAAAAGCTTTTAATTCTATTTTTTTTGTAAGGTCTCTTTCTCACTATATTAACTTATAAGCTCTTTTAATTACATATCCAAACTGCGACTGCTGCTCTTAAACACTGCGACCATAGTCGCAGTCCTACTACGGATGCAATAATTAAAAATAATTCATACGTTATAGGCGGCTGAGACAAAAGATACGGTGAACTGCGACTATAGAATCAGTCCTTATTCAGACAACAGTCAAAAATAAAGAACAAAAAGAATATAAAATAATACGTAAACTGTGATTATACTATCGCTCTCGTTAAATACTGCGACCATAGTCGCGGTACTGCGATCATAGTCGCAGTCCATGGTCGCATAATATATGTAAAAACCAATTTAATTGTTCATAGAAGAATCAGACAACATTCACAAAATAAAGAACAAAAAAATATAAAATAATACGTAAACTGTGATTATACTATCACTCTCGTTAAGTATTGCGATCATAGTCGCGGTACTGCGATCATAGTCGCAGTCCATGGTCGCATAATATATGTAAACACCAATTTAATTGTTCATAGGAGGATCGGACAAACATTCAGAAATTATACGAAGGACAGTATTTGATGACTAACGGTTGACAATTTATGGTCGCAGTTAATCATTTATCAGTTCTCAATGCGACTATGGTCGCAATAATGTACTGTTTTGGAGTTCAAAGTAATTTAAAGTTATAGTGTATTAACTTTTAAACTGTTTTGGATAACTGAACAGTCACCTAGGTAGTATGCACAATTTTTGGGAAAAGGTAGAAAATAAGTTTGGGAGATATTCACGTGGTTTGAGAGTTTAAACCCTTTGGAATTCCGGGATTAAAAATATATAAAGGGTCATCAGCAAAGGATTACAAACATACTAAATTATTTTTGCTAAAACTCGTTACTCTCACTGTTCGGAAAATAGACTCAAAAAATGTCTTCTCCACCGTCTTCACCGGAAAGAAGCCAATCATCTAATGATGATTGGATGTATAGTTCTGAAGATATGCCTCGCTACAGGTCAGAGGATGAGCTTGATATAGACGACCCGTTCTGGGAGTTCATTGATGAACCAAAATACAAACATGAAGAGGAAGAAAGCGAAGAGGAGATTGTCGCTGAAGAGGAGGAAGGGACGGAAAGCGATACGGAAGACGAAAGCAGTCATACTCTTGACGACGAATCTGATTACGATGGTGATGACGAGGATTAGAAGTTTAAAAATTGTATTTTGTTTTTTTTAAATATATATGAATCTGTTTTCTAAGGTTAATTTTAAAATGAAGGATATATATGACTTTTTTTTAAATTAAAGCAGTCATACTTTTTTTTTAAAATATATATGACTTTGATCGCAGTTGTTGGCTGAGTCTTAATAAAATACACTGCGACCTTGGTCGCAGTTGCTGGTCTTTAGTATTAATCAAGAACAACACTGCGACCTTGGTCGTTATGCGTGTCAATATAAAGGAAACACCTACCATATGTACTGCGACCTATAAAATACACTGCGACCTTGGTCGCAGTTGCTGGTCTTTAGTATTAATCAACAACAACACTGCGACCTTGGTCGCTATGCGTGTCAATATAAAGGAAACACCTACCTAACGTACTGCGACCTAAGTCGCAGTCATTGTACTGCGACCCTAGATTGCAGATGCTGGCCCTCTTTATCAATAACAACATATGCGTGTTAATATAAAAAAAAACACCTACCTAACGTACTGCGACCTAAGTCGCTGTCATTGTACTGCAACCCTAGATTGCAGATGCTGGCCCTCTTTATCAATAACAACATTGCGACCTTGGTCGCAATTAACCATGTACACTGCGACCAAAGTCTCTGTCTACATTATATACACAAAAAAAATAAACTATATAGGAGAACCTAGATCTGACAAAGAGAGGTAAGGAAATAGGGGGAAAAAATAATTTATAATCAATAACCTAAATCATATAAAGAGCGGCAAAAAGAAAAGGGGAAAAAAATAATAATAAACAAGTCTGACAACGTGCGCTCCAAAAATTGCCTTTTGGCAAAAAAAATAATAAACAATAAGGAAAGTTAAAGAAAAAGTAGCTTTTCATAAGGGGTATTTGGTAATTTAACTTCTTCCTATAAGCGGGCCGCAAGTTAGTGAGGTGACAAATTGAGCCACGTCACCGCAGGCTGATATACATTTTTCTCATATATATATATATATATATATATATATATATATATATATATATATATATATATATATATGGTAGAGTTACAATACACATATGTGTAACTAAGTTAAGTTACACCCACCATTCTTAACCAAAAAAAATTTATTTGGTAAGATACAAAAAAAATTAATGTGAGTGGTCCCCACAAGGTGTTTAAAAAATATTTTTTGTGTGGTGGGAAGACGTATGTGTAACTTAACTTAGTTACACTTATGTGTATTGTATATATATATGTCTATGTATGTGTGTGTGTGTACACACACACACACACATATATACAATACACATAGGTGTAGCTAAGTTAAGTTACACACTTCTTTCCACTACACAAAAATTTTAGTTGGTAAGATACAAACAAAAATTAATGTGAGTGGTCCCCACAAAGTGTTTAAAAAATATTTTTTGTATGGTGAAAAGAGGCATGTGTAACTTAACTTAGCTACACCTATGTGTATTGTAACTCTACCACACACACACATATAGGGATAGACTTAGGTACATGTAAAAGGATTCGAGCCCAAATCCTTCCCACTCAAACTCAATCCTGCAACATTCAACTACAAGATCCACTCCGTTGAAGTTGATTTACATTGTTTAAAGTAACTAAAAAATAAAAAATCTAGTGTTTTGAATGATGCAATGCTCTCCCAGTCGTTGTGGAGGTGATCCCGTCCACATATGGGAAAGCTGATATCAGTTCAGAGTCCAAAATGTGGAAGGATGTCATGATATAAAAGATGAGTTCTCTACACAGGAACAACACTTGGGAACTGTCAGAGCTGCCCAAGGAAAATAAGGCGATCGGTTGTAAGTGGGCGCTTGCAAAGAAACAGGGATCTCACGATGGCGATATTGTATGCTACAAAACCAGATTGGTAGCTAAAGGGTACGCTCAGAGAGAAGGCATTAATTACAACTAGGTATTCTCACATGTTATAAAGCATTCGTTAATTCAGATTTTACTCGCACTAGTGGCACAGTATGAGTTAGAGCTTGATCAGCTCGACTTGAAGATCGCTTTCCTCGATGGCGATCTTGAATATGAGATTTATATGTCTTAATCAATGGGGTTCAAGACTGTAGAAAAGGAACATATGGTATGCAAGCTGAAATCACTTTATGGATTAAAGTAATCACCGAGGCAGTGGTAAAAGCGTTTTGATAGTTTCATGAGAAGCAAGAGGTACACACGAAGCCATTATGACCCATGCGTGAATTACAATAATCTACGGGTGGAGAGTACATTTATCTACTATTGTATGTAGACGATATGCTTATTGCTTCTAAAGCAGATCTGCAATTGATAACTTGAAAGTCTTGTCTTCCGAATTCGAGATAAAAGATCTGGGTGAACCAAAAAAAGTGCTAGGCATGGAGATTGAGCGAGACCGAGAAAGTTGCAAAGATAGCTTGACACAAAAAGATTATTTAAAGAAGGCACTGTAGAAGTTCAACATCAACGGTGATACGAAGTCTGTAAGTACACCATTAGCTCCTCATTTTAAGTTATAAACTATTATATCTCCTACTTCTGTTAAAGAGCGTGAGTATATGACTCACGTACCTTATGCTCGCTCAGTTGGTAGTTTAATTTATGTAATGGTGTGTACAAGGCCCGATTTGTCATATGTTGTCTCAATGGTTAGCAGATATATGCACGATCCTGACAGGGGTCATTGGGAGATAGTAAAGTGGATTCTACGATACGTCAAAGGTACCATAGATGTTGATTTGGTATTTAAGAAGATTCTACAGGAAAGCATGAGAGGTTTGGTATTTAAGAAGATTCTACAGGTAAGCAGGAATGTGTCGGATATGTTGATTCCGACTATGTTAGATACCTCGACAAACGCTGATCTACAATAGGATATGTTTATATTATCGCAAGCATTGGTCAGCTGGTGCTCTATTCTATACTCTACTGTCGCATTGTTTACTATGGAGGTCGAGTATATGGCCATGACAGAGCTATGAAGGAGGCAATTTGGCTTCAAGACTAGCTCGACGACTTAAAAATTGATCATGATCTATTGAAGATCAACTGTGATAGCATGAGTGCTGTCTATTTGGCAAAGAACCAGGTGTATTATACAAGAACGAAACACATTGGCGTCATGTTTCACTTTGTTTGAGAGATTCTTGATGAATGTGACATCGAGTTACAAAAGATTCACACAAAGTAGAACCTTGCCGATATGCTTACAAGGTTGTTTCAGGAGTAAAGTTTGCACATTGCAACGAGTTACTTCATATCCTTCCAGTTGCTTGAGCTCGGTGGGGCTTGCTCGGATGAACTACGAATGACTTGATCCCTTGGGAAGGGTACATACGCAGCCACATTGGTGCAGCCTCGATGGAGTCGACATGGTACTAAGTTGCGTTCGGCTCAGATTTAAGAAATCTTCACCGAGGTGGAGAATTGTGGGGAGAGTTTAAAATCTTGATGGTAGATTTTTTAACTTATTGGAGATGAGAATGCAGAGAGATCAGAGTACAAAGGCAAAAAAAAGCTCTGTTCCCAGCTGAAGACAGAGAACTGGTCGACTGGGCGGTCAACCGGTCATGCACAAAATGTGCACAAGGAGTTGCGGTCGACCGTCCACAAGAAGGCAGCTGCAGGAGAAGGCATTGGTCGACCGGGCGGTCTACCGACTGAGACTGTCAGGAGTTACTGGAAATCTCGGTCGATCGACACATGGACTGTATAAGGACCCGGTCGACCGATCGGTCGACCGGAAGACGCGACTGACAGTTTTCTAAGTTGATTCAAAGTTCATTTCTGATTCGAATTTGGATTTGTTGGTTTTCTTAAACTGAAAGACTCTCTGCCTATATAAAGAGCGGTATTGCCACATGCTATGTATCCCGTAATTCGATATTATTTGAATAAGATCTCTCTCCCCTTTTACCCTGAGGACTTAGGCAAATTGTTAAACCTTGTTAAATTGTGTATTCTAGCTTTCTTCTTTTGTTTTCT
>JAVJIF010018246.1:0-116480 GCA_038442645.1 Agave tequilana
CCGATGCTTCCAAAGTTCCCACGGAAATAAGATTTCTCTTCAACTGAGACACATACCTCACTCCCTTCAGCTCCCTTTCCATCTCATCAAACATCCTAATTCGGATTGTACTTACACCCTCCACTCTACATGGGTAATCGTCGCCCATAACGACCGAATACCCTCCAGCTTCTCAAAGCTAGAAAACAAACCCGATTGGGGCATGCATGGTATGTTTGTACCTGTATCCAAAATCCACTCATCTTTCCATGAGTTACATGATGGGAGAACTGACTAAAAACGAGAAACCTGACGAGTCCGAATCTGATCCTGAAAAACACCTAGAGGGGGTGAATAGGTGTAAGTGCTAATCTAGAAACTAAGTGCGCTAAATGCGGAAGCTTAAAACAATTTTGTAATCACACTTAATACAACCACAAGTGTAGCCGAATTCCTCGTGAAGGGCTCTGGACTAACTCCTCTTGATTCCCCTAAATATGGGTTGAGGTGCTATATGAAGCTCTTTTGGTTAAGTATAAGTGAGGCACACACACAAGCAATCCAAGCATATACAAGATATAGCAATATGAAATATGCAAGGCACAACACAAGCAAATAGATATGAATGATATGAATGATGCTTTGCACAATTAAATGAGAGAGAGTTGAGAGACAATGGATCAAACGCAAACAATGATATGTTTTCAAGGTTCGAGCCCTTAGCTTTACATCCCCGCCTTCGACACACGAAGGATTTCCACTATGCTTGATCCCAATAGATCTCTCCTTGGTGTCGCAACACCTACAATCCCTCGGACTCCCTAGTCCCGTACACACGCAAGCCCCACAAGCTTGCCGAGGCCGCACCTCAAACCAAGAGTTCACAACCGAACTCTAAACCACCACGAGCACACTTGCTCGCCTCCTCAAAGTACAAAGAAAAGATCTTTGGTGATCACAACACTTTGATCACCTAAAAGCACTCTCACTACAACACTCCTATAGAATGAATAATCAATGGATGCTCAAGTTTTGTGTGAGAAAAATAAGGAAGAGAATGGTGGAGGAAAACTCAAAGAATCACTTTAAACACTCTTGATAAAATCTTCCTTTTTGATAGGAAATATTTGCTCTCAAATTTGTGGAGAAAAACCTCTGAAAAGGATTGGAAAAACTGGCTCAAAAATACTCTCCAAATCTTGGTGAAAACAATGCCCAAACCCCCAATTTTATAGGCTCAGAAAAACTAGCCGTTGGGGTTCTGTCAGGCCTATCGGTCGACAGTCCGGCAGACCGGCAACGGTCAAAATCCGACCGTTGGAGCCTCCGGTCGACCGCCCGGTCGACCGAAAAGAACAGAGAGCACTGCTCTCAGTTCCGGTCGACTGGGTCGGTCGACCGGCCATCTGCCAGGTCAAGGCGTGCACGTCTGTGCACGTCGGTCGACCGAGCCGGTCGACCGGCTTCAGCCCTAGACGACTTGGTGGGTCGACTAGTCGACTTGGCTGAAGCCTGGAACAGAAAATCTGGGATTAAAACTTGGTCTTTTTGATTGAAATAAAATCTCATAAATACTTAAAAATCTACAAAAATAGTTTTACCATTATACTTTGATAAACAAACATGCTTGCACAAAATCAAGGCATGTTATAAAGATTTGGACTATTTTTGTAATATGAAATATTGGCTCAATTGAAAACTTGTATTTTTCTAAAACTTATTTTTCCAAAACTTGTTTTCCAAACTTCACCAAATACAAAAACAAGATATTTTGAATTCATTAAAGCATAGTGTGTATGGATATGATCCACTACACAAATAAGATATCTATGTTTTTGACATTAAGCATTAAACATGGTTTTGGTTTTAAAAGACATGTACATGAAACACCACCAAAACCAAAATAGTATTTTTCAAAATGAAAGTCTTTTCTAAATCTGAAAATTCTTTTTGAAAAGACAACTAAATCAAGAGTGTGTGTGTGATATGTACTTGAATAATCCACCAACTATTCTATCCTTTACATTTTATCTAAAAACAAAATCTTATACCTAGACACAAGTCTTCATCTTCTTGAAGTCTTCTCTTGAAGCCTTCTCATCTTCTAGACTTGGTCCAAACACGATCCAACGAGCTCAACTCTTGATGTGGTCTTGATGCATAGGCTCGTGAATCAACTGGTGCTAGCTCCAAAACTTGACTTTAAATCCTTTGTTGAAGCTACGCACCTACTAAGATCTTGATCATAATCTGACACTAATTAAACACAAGATCATTAGTACTATAACTTCATGAGTTGATCATCATCAAAACTAGAGTGATGGGCCTTTGGGCCAACAATCTCCCCCTTTTTGATGATGACAAAACTCATGAAGTTATATATGCATGGATTAAAGTAAAGCTTCAAAGAAGCTCCCCCTTAACTCATGCATACCAAATAAACAATAATATATGACAATGAAGCTCATAAATATGTATGCAAATGTATGGAGATAAACATATCAAATTCTTTTTCTCCTATTTGTAAAACAAAACATACATGCATAAACATAAATTCTACTATCATGCATACAAATCTCAAATTCTTCTCCCCCTTTTTGTCAATCATCAACAAAGGGGTTGAAGTAAAACAAAACAAAATTTCTCCCCCTTTTTGTCCGAAACAAAGAACCAATGAAGGGGTAAAACAAATCGATCAATAAGGGTTATATGCGATATACATTCATGAAGAGGAAGACGCTAAGTTAACTTCCCTACACATATGCATTACATGAAGAATGGATGACAAGCCCCAATTCACATAACACATATTATAATGCATAAGAGGAGATGTGAAGCTCCCCCTACACACGTGTACCACATAAAGAAGAGTTGTCAAGCTCCTCAATATACAATACACTCAACATGAATCTATATGTAGAAGAGATGTTAAGCTCTCCTTGCATAAAGGCAATACAAATCAAACATTTTGAATTTTTCTTATAAAACAAAATTTTGAATTTTCTTAATAAAACAAATCTTGAATTTTTCTTAAATATTTATTTTCTTATCATAAACAACTTTGTGCTTTAAACATGTAAAACAATTTTAACTCAAGCACAAATAGCTCATATATATGTATGAAAATGAGTATACCAAATGAAATTGATTCATACATATATGGGAAAACAAAATATGAGTATATACAAAAGAAGTTCATATTGATACCAATTGAAAATATTTAATGATACCAATAGAAAAATAAGCTTAAGTGTATACATCATATAATATACCATGAAGAACTCGAATAGTTAAATAAAAAAGACTAGCACGGAATCCTTCAATCAAGGAATAAATAAAATATTTTTCATGAATATGTGTAAATCACATGAAAATGCAATGAAGCTCAATATTCCTTTAAATAAGACAATGTGAAAATTATCATAAATTTTGAAAACATAAAATCACCACAAAATTTTTATTAAAAAAATTATATTTGAAGGTATATGTATGTTTTGACAACACAAGAAATATACATACATATCCCTAAACACAATTGAGTTCATATATATAGATTTGCATGAAAGGCAAATGACTCAAGAGGTATACATGTATATCTTAAAGTTTGGCAAAATAAAAATATACATGAAATGAAGGCACATGATCATAACACAAATCCAAAATGGGAATACAAGTTTAAAATGTAAGGATCATCAATACTAGGCTATACTAGCACACCTAATGGGCACAAATAAGCAATCAAACCCAACCATATATAGATTTATTTGTGACCCACAATATGTACAAGTATAAATCCTAGTGTTGACAAAACTAACACTTAAACTAATTCAATTCAGGAAGCATCAAATCTTGAGAACACAAAATAATTTATCCAATGGATTAAACATAGGATCATGTGTATAACTTATAAACTAATTGAAGAATAAATAACTAGTATAAAATAGTTTTTGAACAACTAGTTAAAAATCCTTCAAATACATCAAATCATATGTTTTTTATAAAACATAACTAAGTACATAAAGATTTAATCACTCATGGTCTATAAAGCTCAAAATGATCATGAAACTAAGTCATGAAATAATAAATGAAGATGTGAGTGTTCAAAAAATCATGTAAATAGTATTTTTATGAAATAGTCATTTAAGCTCAAAAAGATCATAAGTCACATTTAAAAAAAAATTCATTAAAGTACTAATCTTCATGGTATATGTATGATTTATCCAAAACTAACAATACACATACATATCCCAAACATAAAAGAGTCTATTAATAATGTTTGCATGAAGGCAAGAGACTCACGGGTAAACATGTATATTTATTAGATTTGAATTAAAAATACATATACATGAAGTAAAGCATAAAATTGGCAAAGCATGTATAAATGAGAGAATCATCAAGACTAGTTCATACCTATGCATATAGTGGGTATAAATGAGCATGAAGTGCAATCATATATAAAACAAATGTGGCTCACTATTTGTATATGTATAATACAAGTTTTGATATAACTACATTTAGCATGTTTTTTACCACATGAAGCACATTAAATCATAAACATGAACATGGTATGAATATTATGAATGAACAAGCATGAACATAAATGAATAGGAGTTTAGAGATTGTTACCAACTCCAAAACTCCAAATATGGTGGTCATCCCACCAAAATCTCCTTGATAGTGATGCATCCAATGTGTGTCCATCAAGTCCATGTGCATCCACTACTAAGGCACCAATCCTCTCACGTCGTGAGAGCCCTCACCTACATCAAATACACAAGGTGGGGATTTTGGTACCCATATTTTCTTGGGTCCTTTGGGGTTAGTCTTGTAAGGAACCCAAAAATTTTTATTGTTAGCAAAATTAAAATGATGCAACTTGTCATAACAAAAAATTTTGCTAAATGGCCTTTGCGGTCACAATGTGTACACGTGTACACCTTAGGATGCTTATGTGTGTGGGTATGATCGTGGCGTGCAACATAAGCAAATGCATGATGATATTGTGTATGAATGTGTGGAGTTTGTTTCGTTGAAAACATTGACTCCAACCTAGTATGGTTAAATGCACAAGAGTTCAAAGTTGAACTCAAACAATCCATTTTATTTTTCAAGTCTTTATCTCATTAGTGGTGGCATGTAAAGCATGATGAGATAAAGAATCATTTTTTTTTTCTTTTCGAAACAAAATCTTTTTCTTTTTCACAAAAATTTCTTTTTAAAGACTTATTTTCTTGAAAATAACTTCTTTTTGTTTTTCCACCAGATCAATTTATTTTTTCAAAGTATTGTTTCCTTCACACAAATCATTCAATTTTGAAAATAAGGAAACATTCTCATTTTTCAAATCTTCCTTTTCTTTTTCTAAGCATGCAATCTTGTTTCTAAATGAATCTTGTTCTATATGCATACAATCAAATTTCTTTTTCAAATTTTTATTATCTTTCTTAATCATGTCATATTTTTCAAGCAATAATTGACAAAATGTAGAAAGCTCTTCATATGACATGTTAACATCCTCATCCTTGGATTCGGTAGTTACCTCAAGGGGGTTATCCCCTTGGACCATATAACTTGTTGGAGATGTCGCTTCCAACACCCGAATCGCTCCCCGCATAGTATTGATCTTTTTCGCCAAGGGAGATAAGGGTATTCCATACTACAAAAGCCGAATCAAAGTTAGAAACTCTAGATAAATAAACATCATCTAGGGTAGACTTTAAAGCATTAAGGGCTTTTGCATTAGCCTCAATATTCTTACCATATAAACAATAATTATTATTAGTGATGGCAAGATAAACATGATAACCTAGTGCTTTGAGGTACAAAGACATCTTAACCTTCCAAATTTGGATGTTAAGAATGTCAAAGGTGGGTGGTGACATGAAGTCCATGGTGTGTGTACAAAATATTGTGATTAGCCTAAAAATGAGGATCTTTAACTCTAGGTTGTAAGACCCAAATCAGAGTATCAAGCTCTGATACCAATTGAAAAACACTTAGAGGGGGGGTGAATAGGTGTAAGTGCTAATCTAGAAACTAAGTGCGCTAAATGCGGAAACTTAAAACAATTTTGCAATCACACTTAATACAACCAACAAGTGTAGCCGAATTCCCCGTGAAGGGCTCTTGACTAACTCCTCTTGATTCCCCTAAATATGGGTTGAGGTGCTATATGAAGCTCTTATGGTTAAGTATAAGTGAGGCACACACACAAGCAATCCAAGCATATACAAGATATAGCAATATGAAATATGCAAGGCACACACAAGCAAATAGATATGAATGATATGAATGATGCTTTGCACAATTAAAAGAGAGAGTTGAGAGACAATGGATCAAACGCAAAGACAATGATATGTTTCGAGGTTCGAGCCCTTAGCTCTACATCCCCGCCTTCGACACACGAAGGATTTCCACTATGCTTGATCCCAATGGATCTCTCCTTGGTGCCGCAACACCTACAATCCCTCGGACTCCCTAGTCCGTACACACGCAAGCCCCACAAGCTTGCCGAGGCCGCACCTCAAACCAAGAGTTCACAACCGAACTCTAAACCACCACGAGCACACTTGCCCGCCTCCTCAAAGTACAAAGAAAAAATCTTTGGTGATCACAACACTTTGATCACCTAAAAGCACTCTCACTACAACACTCCTATAGAATGAATAATCAATGGATGCTCAAGTGTTTGTGTGAGAAAAATAAGGAAGAGATGGTGGGGGAAACTCAAAGAATCACTTTAAACACTCTTGATAAAATCTTCCCTTTTGATAGGAAATATTTGCTCTCAAATTTGGAGAAAAACCTCTGAAAAGGATTGAAAAAACTGGCTCAAAAATACTCTCCAAATCTTGGTGAAAACAATGCAAACCCCTAATTTTATAAGCTCAGAAAAACTAGCCGTTGGGGTTCTGTCAGGCCTGTCGGTCGACCGTCCGGCCGACCGGCAATGTCAAAATCCGACCGTTGGAGCCTCCGGTCGACCGCCCGGTCGACCGAAAAGAACAGAGAGCACTGCTCTCAGTTCCGGTCGACTGGGTCGGTCGACCGGCCATCTGCCAGGTCAAGGCATGCACGTCTGTGCACGTCGGTCGACCGAGCCGGTCGACCGGCTTCAGCCCTAGTCGACTTGGTGGGTCGACTAGTCGACTTTGCTGTAGCCTGGAACAGAAAATCTGGGATTAAAACTTGGTCTTTTTGATTGAAATAAAATCTCATAAATACTTAAAAAATCTACAAAAATAGTTTTACCATTATACTTTGATAAACAAACATGCTTGCACAAAATCAAGGCATGTTATAAAAGATTTGGACTATTTTTGTAATATGAAAATATTGGCTCAATTGAAAACTTGTATTTTTCTAAAACTTGTTTTTTCAAAACTTGTTTTCCAAACTTCACCAAATACAAAAACAAGATATTTTGAATTCATTAAAGCATAGTGTGTATGGATATGATCCACTACACAAATACGATATCTATGTTTTTGACATTAAGCATTAAACATGGTTTTGGTTTAAAAGACATGTACATGAGAAACACCAAAAACCAAAATAGTATTTTTCAAAATGAAAGTCTTTTCTAAATCTGAAAATTCTTTTATGAAAAGATAACTAAATCAGAGTGTGTGTGTGATATGTACTTGAGCAATCCACCAACTATTCTATCCTTTACATTTTATCTAAAAACAAAATCTTATACCTAGACACAAGTCTTCATCTTCTTGAAGTCTTCTCTTGAAGCCTTCTCATCTTCTAGACTTGGTCCAAACACGATCCAACGAGTTCAACTCTTGATGTGGTCTTGATGCATAGGCTCGTGAATTAACCGGTGCTAACTTTAAAACTTGACTTTAAATCCTTTGTTGAAGCTATGCACCTACTAAGATCTTGATCATAAATCTGACACTAATTAAACACAAGATCATTAGTACTATAACTTCATGAGTTGATCATCATCAAAACTAGAGTGATGGGCCTTTGGGCCAACAGATCCATCTGCCTGTGAACTGCTCCTCTGAGTATTTGTTACCTTTGATAGATTTGCTTTAGCCTTCGACTCTTTCTTCTTCCTTTTGAACTTCGGACAGTCCACTTTCCAGTGCCATATCTCTTTGCAGAAGGCACACTGATCCTTCCTCAGATCCGTATAGCCCGACCTGGACTTTGATCTTCCTCTAACCTCCTTGCCCTTCCTTGAGGAACCTCTGCCTCTTACTTCCAGTGCCTCCGCCGATGAGCTTGACTGAGAAGGATATCTCTCCTTTCTCCTCATCTCATAACTTGTCAGTGCAGACGACACCTCATGGTAGTCCAAAGTCTGCCTACCATTGATAAAGGTCATAGTGAATGTCTCATACTCCTCCACCGGGAGTGAGTTCAGGAGGATGATCGCCTTGTCCTCCTCTTCTACCACGACATCTACGTTTATCAAATCTGTAAGAAGCTTTGTGTATCGATTGATGTGCTCATTCACTGTGCTCCCCTTCTTCATCCGAAACTGGTACAGCTTACTCTTAAGCTGTAACCTGGACTCAATACTCTTCGTCAGGTATTTCTTCTCAAGGGTTTCCCACAGATGCTTCGCCGATGTCTCATGTTGCGCAAGATATTTTATGTCTTGCGACAAACATGAACTTATCAACCCACACGCTGACTTGTTCATCTTTGCCCACTGTTCATCAGTGGTCGTGCTCCTCTTCTTCTCCAATAGGAGAGCGTCCTCGAGATTCGATGCATTCAGTGCATCCATAACCTCATATCTCCACATCCCGAAGTTATTTGTACCGTTGAACTTGACAACATCAATCCTCGGGTGAGGATTCATGGTCTTAACCGAAGCAATTTCTTCTGCCATTGAGATTTATTGATCCTCTATCTATGCGGAAGAACAATCAACTGGAAATAGATCTCTATTCAGATAAAAATTAGATTTTTACCTTTCCCTTGAAACCCTAGATCGAGTTTCTCTCCGGATCTACTCCACCACAGATTCCACGAGCCCTCCTTGCGTTCTCCGGAGATCGACACACGATCCCACGAACACCAATACCTCTGATCTGAGATCGACACACGATCTCCACCGAATCAGATCTCGAGCCCTCCGAATCTCCAGAAATCCCAAGCGAAACCTGGAAGCTCTGATACCACTTGTTGTGCCTACGACAACCACCCCAAGAGGATCCCACGAATCTCCCACGCACGAAGAACAATCCCAAACAGTACAAAACAATCACTGGAGAAAGAACACACGCAAACAAACAAATTAACGAGGTTCGGCCTCAACGCCTACGTCCTCAGGGGCAATCAGAGAGAGATTTAATTGCTTTGGAAGAAGATTACAATGGCTAGCAGCCTCTTTGAATGCAAGAGAGCTCTAGCAGTTCCTTCTCAAGGATACTTTTCCAGGTACTAACCCTAGAAACCAACAACAGCCCTTAAATACAACAGATTTCCGAATCAGCAGAAATTACCCGCACCCGACTGTCGGTCGACCGGGCGGTCGACTGACCTCTTCCACCACTCGACCGGTCGGTCGACTGGGTGCCCAACAGAGAGTTGGGTCACTTCAGTCGGTCGACCGGGCGGTCGACCGATCTACTACTTGTGCACGTTGTGCACGTCCGGTCGACCGGGCCGGTCGACCGGTCAACCTGTTCTGCTGCTGCTGCTATTTTCTGCTGCTGTTGTTTCCTTCGCCTTTCGTCGTCGACTTTCTTGGCGATCACCTCGACGACCTCTCGGCTATCCATGTCAACTTTCTTAGCATATTCTCTCTTCCAACATTTATCTATTGATAACAGTTGCAATAACGGGGATGATGGATCATGTTCGCACCCAACAGACCTGCAGGAGAGAGAGAGAGAGAGAGAAGAGAGAGAGAGAGAGAGAGAGAGAGAAGCTCTCTGCAGATCCTTTGATTTCAGACAAGCAAATAGGTGGCATAATGAAGATTGTTCCAGTAGATGTTGATGCAAGTATCTAATACAGGTTGAGATTTTCACTCTAGAAAACATGCAGTTTGTTCACTGCTTATCACATCCTTGGTAAGCAGGTGGATGCGGATTATTGGTTTGAATCAGACCTAAATGGTAGTCTCACAGGTATGTGGAATGAATGCATCCTTTTATTGGTTAGAAAACTCTAATATACTTTCTATCTTCATGCTGGAAAGACGCCAACGCCATCTGTAATTAGAAGAGCATTTGCTGATAATTAGAAACCCACTAAATTAATTAGAAAAACGCCAAAGCCATCTCTCCAGAGGTCGTCGGTGAATTCCGGTGGCGTTTGAGTTAATTAGAAAAAAAAATACAAATAAATATCCAAAAGAAACACCTAAATGAAAACCACTAATTCTAGTTATTTGGAAAGCATATCTAGCACACAGATCGTCGTACCTCAGCAGAGCTCTAGGAATTCGATTATGCGACAGAAAATACAGAAAAGTAACATAAAAATCAACCAACCTGATGCCCTGCAAGCATTATCATATCCAAAAAATGTCTAATCCCTTATTTATTTGTGAGAATAAAAGATGATCTATTTTATAGAACTCAGAGCAGGAAGTGGGATTGCATTACTCATCATGATGGTATTGGACTTCAAATGATTGAGGTTTGAAACAAGATTAAACAAATTAAGTATGGAAAAAAAAGTGGTTAGTTCTTGTAATAGATTTTAATAAGCAGAGCTGCAGAGTAGGACAAACTCCTACATGGAGTTAGCTTTTTAATTAATTATCTTATTAAGCTAGCCAACAAGCAAACACATCATTTATTAATTGCCAGAGTTATTTAACTAACATTTCCAACTAAAATAGAAAAAGAAAGGGATCAGAATATTTGGATGCATGCAATGCAAGTAAGCCTTTGGACAGATCTAAGTTCCCGTACCAATCCCACCCCAATTTGTGGGCCGTCCACAGACCAAGTTAAAAATTGGGCCCTACAAAGCCCATGCCACCTTCAATTGTCCATTATCCGATCACTCGCTAATAAAAAAGAAAAAAGCCTTTGGCCTTTTTGTAATTAAGGAGAAAAGATAACAGAAATTAAACAGACATCCGTTTGATCTAGAGACGACCGTTCGTTTTCCCTGTCTCTCTCTTATCATGCACACGCACGTGGGTGGATCCGGAGGAATATAACGGCGCCGTCAACCGGCTATTTTTATTCCGTTTTAATCCCCACTTGGGATTTCGTGGCAGCTTTATGGTGGTCCACGTAGGCAGCAGGTGGACCTCAACGGCACAAGCAAAGCATAGAACGGTTTTTTTTTGGAGAAAACCCCTTACAGATGTAGAGTTTAGCGTTCTATGCCGTTATAATTTGAGCCTGGCTTTGGGGAACTTAAGGGATCTACAAGCCTTTTCTTATTTATTTTTCTTACGTTATTCATTATTTATTTATTTATTTTGAAAGTGTACTTAGTAATCTTTTTTATTAACAAAGCAAAAAATGATTACTCGTTAATGATTCAATATTACTAAGTACAGAACATTACTATGTGCAAAATGACAATAGAGGGCCTCCTATTTATCTTGGGCAAGTGAGTTGGCAACTAATATTATTTTTTGAATATTAAGACAATACTAAACAAATGGAATGCAATTAGCATAATTCCCACTGGAGGGAGGATCTAAATCTTTCTTTATTGTTTGATTAGGACATGAAGATCTTACATACATATACATTTTCATTTAGGTCATTTTTAGTAGCTCAGAACGATCGGAATATTAGATTGAACTAATTTGATAAAACAACGTAAATTAATCATCACTGCAACATCAAGGGAAACACAAGCAAAAGTCTTGTGATATGATTATATTGAAAACTGCATGTGATTAAAGTTTTTTTTCTTCTATTTAAATGGATATTTGTATTAGTCTTGGCTATGTGCTTTTCTTTTACATAAAATTTCTTTTAATGATGCACATAGGAGTTTACTGCTACACTATTTTCTCAATAAAATAAAATAAAAATAAAATATATAAAAAGACAAAGATAATTCTACAGTTCCAATGAGAAAGAAGTTGTAGAATTGTAAACTAAAAATTAAAAATTATAGAAGAGCAAAATTGCTAAAAGTTCCATTTACCGGGCTATATGTTCAAATAGCGCTAAAAAGTGGGGCGTCAAACAAGATTAACAAAAATAACAAATCCGATAGAGAGAGAGAATTCAAAAACGAGACGGGTGGGGGCAAGGACTAAGGTCTCTACTTGCTCGGCCGCGCCGCCCCCCAATCATCACCGATCTCCAGTTTATCAGACCGGCGGCCGGTTCAAATCTCCGGTCCACCGCCTCCAGTCTCCGCTCTGCTCTTGAAGAGATCGATCAGATCTCCCCCATCACGCTTCTTCAGTCACCGCACCCTTTCTCTTCTATCCAAGTTAAAGGTACCGATCTCCTCTTCTCCTTTAATTTTCTGCTGTCGTTTTCTTATAGATTTTTTTTCTTGCTATATTTTTAGTTCGATTTTACTTAGGGTTTAAGTCTTATCTATTTGAAATGTAGATTTTTATTTTTATTTCTAGGTTTTATTTTTGATGAATTCTCGTCATTTTCTTGTTATTTATCGCAGTGTGGGGATAAAATAAGTGGATTTTCATCGGGATAAAACCCTAGGTTTAGGATATACTGCGTTGAATATGAATGTTTTAAATTGTTTTCCCATTTTTTGAAAGAAGTATGCTTTAATTGATTCTGTGGATTACTTGTTGTCTAAGTTTCTGATTTTTAAATTCTAAACGCCCAAAATGTTCTTCTGTTTCTTCTTTTGAGTTCTCGCAGTTGTTCTTGATTGTCGTGTGAGGATTGGGGAAGGGTCAGCAGTTTGTACATGTTAAACGGTCCACAATGATAGGATCTTTTCTTACCAGATCCCTAGCGTAAGTACAATAACTTTTATTTGTATCAAGGGACCTGAAATTGATCTTCAAGAAGGGGAAGTTAAGACTTTATGTGTCTTGTTTTGATATGTGCAGATTGGTTCTTGGATATGCTTATCCGGCTTATGAATGCTTCAAAACTGTGGAATTGAACAAGCCGGAGATCGAGCAGTTGCGATTCTGGTGTCAGTATTGGTAGGTTTTGTTGGTACCTTGTTCATGGAAGACATCATTCAGTTCTGATTCCTAGTTTTATCTGTTCATGGAAGAATGCTACTTATTTTCATTCCTTTTTTTTCCAGGATTTTAGTTGCTGCACTGACGGTATTCGAGAGAGTAGGAGAATCTTTTATTTCATGGTAAAATGATCTTTAAATTATTATAAGGAAGGATCTTTTGTATCACAAATTCTAAATTCATGTAATGATTTGATATTTTCTTATTTTAGGCTGCCAATGTACAGTGAAGCGAAGGTGGCACTTTTTGTATATCTTTGGTATCCGAAGACAAGGGTTGGTCATCTGCTCTCTAGAAATTGTACTATATGTTTGTATTGGTTATATACCACTTGTTCAGAATTCAAAATGAATAATTACAGGGAACGGCTTATATCTATGAAACATTCTTTCGGCCATACATTTCGAAGCATGAGATTGAAATTGATCGTAACTTGCTTGAGCTGAGAACATGGACTGGGGACATGGTTGTTCTTTATTCACAGAGGATTGCAAGCTATGGCCAGACAAGATTTTTTGAAATCTTACAGTATGTCGCTTCACAGTCGCAATCACAACCATCAAGACCTCGTCCTCCTCAGGTACTTGTTCAAGATAATTAGGATTTCTTAGTGTCTTTCTAATTGATGCTCCCACATTGTTCTGCATCTGTTGAACACTTTGCTTTCCATTTTTTCCTTTCATTTTTTTGTTTCTTTTGCCATTGCGATGTGACAATTGTAGTGTGTTTCTTTAGTAGGGTTTATCGTATGCAGGCTTTGATAATTGGTGCATGAATAGAGGGATGTATGCAAACATTTGTGTGCATCCTTGGCAATTTTCATGGCAAGCTAGTAACAAGCAGAAAGGAATTGATTAATGTTAGTGGCATGTGTGAAACTCAATTCAAGTTTATCTTTGGCTAAAGTTAAGACATTTAGGATGCCTTTTCTGTTTTACATCTTAAACCCTTACTCGAGTTTCATATATGAATTCTTCATGGTTGAATTGATAAATTACAGTAAGTGTTAACAGCTACCTGTGGCCTGCTGCAGAAATGAGAAAACTTCAAACATAGAACTCAAAAGGCCAATAATAAAAAAAAATTAAAAAAAAAAATCTGGCAAGAACTTCTTTCAAAGCTCCATTGGTTGGCATTTTAAGACCAATTCTAATATAGATTTGCCAGTTTTATGTTGTGGGATTGGGAGGTGATATCTATTAATCGTGCAACATCCTTAAAGAATGCAATGTCCTTATGCATGATGCTATGAGCACAATTTTGGTGTGTGTGCATGCACTTGCACGCATGTGAGTGAGGTGATGCAATGTTGGGATGTTGCTGCAATATCTAAGATCTCTCCGTGAATAAACATTCATATGAGTTTTTCATTGTTTTCTTTTTCTTTCTTTTAACCTCTCAATTTTTTATTCAGATATTAATTCCTCAAATCTTGTATTTGCATAGCACCTGTTAATTCTTTAATTTTTTTTTTCAAGTATGTACCCCAACATTCTTTACCTATTGACACCCGGAGCATTCCTTTTACACCCACCACCACAAAGGAAATCTCACGCAAGCCTCCATGTTAGGACCCTGTTTCTGTCCCCCAGCCATTTTATAATTACAATTCCAATAGTCATTTTTAACTCCGTAGCTGACAAAAGCCAAAGAAAGGAGCAAAACTCATCTTTGATGTTGTAAACCCTTCTCCTTTAAGCATTGACCCCAACCTAGCATTTTCCCTTGTATTTCATTTTGGTGTCCTTGACAAGCATGGTTAAGCCTTAAAGCAACTCCATATTTATTTCTCACAAAAATCTGAGTATGTATCTATTTGAAATGAATTAAAAGAAATAAGAAAAATTCTTAGAGAAAATTGGAGGACTAATATTGAAATAAGGAAAGATTTAAAAGGCAACATTGAAAAATCCTTTTTTTTCCATTTTATTTATACGGAGCATAATTTTATAAACTTATCAAATCTAGGGAATTTATTTTTTTATTATGGGAAGCTTGAAGAAAATTAATAGACACATTAATTTGGTTTTGGCTACAAATATTGTGAAGTTTCCATATTCTACTTCCCCTTGATTACCATTGGAAACATTCAATTACAACAAGTCAATGTTGTGGTGGTGTGATGTAGAATAGAGTTAGGTATTACTATACACGTGTTGTTTTGATCTCTGCGTACAGATGATTGAAAATATGACTTGATAGAAATTCTAAGCGAATATAACTACTAATCATATATTACAAATTAGGACTGAGATACTGGACAGAAAATGGTTTAACCTTTGATTTAACAAGTACAGTTTATATTACAGATTAGGGCTGAGATACTGGACAGGAAATGGTTTAACCTTTGATTTTAACCCTTCTTGTATTAGAAAAGAAGAAATAGATGAAATCAGTAAGTGCTACTTTTGCGCTTAATCATTATAGAAAGGTAATGCTCATAACAAGTACAGTTTATAATTTTATGCATCGGAGCATTTCCTAGTGTAATCAGAAAAGTTGTTGGGATGTGTGCATGTGTGTGGATATTCGAGTTTCTAAAACTTCGACTGACGTATAGATGTTCTGTGAACATGAAAACTTATCTTTACCTGTACTCATATTTTAAATGAGTATAGATGGGATATCCATACTTATCAAAGTATGAATAGTGAATCGGTTTAGGATCAGAAGATGTGTATTTGTTTACATCTCTAAACCGTGTATCAATAATTTCAATAAAAAGTAATCTGACTTTTTACACTGTTACAAATTATATATTATTCCCATATAGTTGCAAGGAGAAAAAAGGTTCATGTGGCTACCCAAAATTTTGGATTAACTTTTGTTGCTTTGTTGGTAATGATGCTGATAGTGGCAATACATGTTTTATAATATAGTATAGATTTCTTTTCCCAAAAGTTAAAAGGAAAAACTACAGGAAATGGAAGTATCTCTAACTCGCTTGTATACTGTCAATACAGCAACTAAAATCTTGCAACAAGAAATGTTTTCTTTCAAGTTGACAATAAGAGAGTAATTAGATTTGTACAATTTTCCTTCCTGTTTAAGGGACTAAACCTACCTATATTGAGACCAAACCAACAATTGTTCACTGTCCTGTTTAACTCCACAAACTAAAAGAATTCTTAGGGCGAATAAACATAGCCAAGGAGCAATATGGACAAGTCAAGAAAGTCAACTTATGTTTTAAGTTTATGTTTACTCTTTGGTAAAATTAAGTTGTCCATTGTGCTTTTTGTCGATGACTTTTCCTTTCGTTGAGCGTAGTTGACTGATATACAGCTTGCTAATCTAAATATTGTTCTGAACTTGTGGATATTAATGACTTCTGGAAGACTGGAATCGCTTTCTTGTACTTGTATATAAGTCTTTACATTCACAAACATTTACTCTGTCTGCCTGCAAAGACTTTTCCAGTTTCTTTTGTATAACAGGTCTTGTGGCATGTTTGTCTGATTAACTATTAGAGTATACTATCTTTATTTAGGTATATAATTTCTTGTGAAATATTCGAACAACATTGTGATTATTTATTGAAATTATGGGAAATTGGTGATGATTCTTTGGGTAGTAGTGTTAGCAGAATGCTTGATTAGTTACTCCTTTTTCATGATAAAGTGGGCCAAGTTATGTCCATCCTTTTTATATATGAAAACTACTAGGCATTCAAAAAGAACTATCATGATGGACTCATTAAATATTCAATTCATATCAGGCTCAGAGAAGTATAAAAAATTTCACTCCTTATGAATCACTCTCATTATCATATGTTGTTTGTACCACTTAGGTGTTGAGACCACACTAACAATCGAGCTATGACACCAACTGTTGTGCCCTCGAGACCGTGATTGACGTTGCGAAATCGTGGCAATATATAATATACTTGCAAAAGAAAACTAGTAAAACAAAGTAGCAATATCAAGTCAAAAGAGAAATAACACAAGGATTTAACGTGATTCGGCCAAACTCAGCCTGCGTCCATGAGGAGAGTACTTGAGAGAGTTTTATTAATAAATTTGTACAAAAGATTTATCCTTCTCCTTGATTCCTGCAAGAGTATTCATCTTCCCCTTGAATCCCTCAAGATTACACAAGTATTCTTTCTCTCTTTGCATTGTCACTTACCTCTCTTTTTGCATTGGCTTCTTGTATTTTTCTTGTGTTACAATATACTAGGTTGTAATCTTTATTTATGAGTTTTATAATGCAAATCCTATTCGAACTATGAGATAATTTTGGCTGTCAGATACTTGAAGAACTTGATCAATCCTTGTAGGAGTTAATTTTCTTGATTTAGAACAATTCTAGACCCTTCAATTTTTAGAAACAAATCCTTCACTGAATTGAATTTGAGTTCTGTTGGAGTCCAGAATGCGCCTGAAAAGAAAACCTGAATTTGATCCTGAGCCTCTTTGACTATCATCTCCTCTTGAAAATAAGGCAATTTCATAAGAATATCCACCTTGACTTGCTTTTCAAGCTTTTAGTAAAATACATTGAAAATTTTAGAATTTAACTTGATTTTTTCCTTGATTGTAACTGTACTGTGAAGCCTTTATTCTCGCCCCCTCTCGCTTAGGCCTTTGGCTGATTCACCGCCATAATGGCCCAAGGCTTTGGTTGAATGCACTTTTCTCTTTCTTGAAACACTTTGACCTGATTCACGTCCTGTCTCTGTCGTCTTTGAAACTCCACCTCGCGATGAGCTCCCTTCCAAATTTGTCATTAAAACTCCACCTTGAACTGAGTTTTCTTCCTTCAGTCTGTATATCCCTCCATATTTGTTTCATTTCAGGATTAACCTATCTCTTTAGCTAACCGTGACGATTCCGTATTGCACTTAGATCCAATATCCCTCTGAGAGCACTCCTATGGATATTAGATTATACCGTGCCTCCGGGATATACCGGACTTCCTCCAGAGCACGCACTGTCCCATCTCTACCTGTAACATTGACCGTCCCAGTGCAGATGACCTTGCAAGCTGGGCCATTTACTATCTTTACATTTCTTTCTTCTTTTGCTATCAAGGAGTTGAACGCCTCCTTCTGGGAACATACGTGAACCACACTACTTGTATCCAATATCCAATTTTTATATGTAGAAATGTTATCTATGGAAGTCGTTAACACATAGGTGTCTGATACACTCTGCTACGTATGCCTCCACAGTTTGCCCTTTCTTCATCAATCACTCTTGTCGATGCTTGTAGTCTTTCTTTCATTGACCTTCCAGATGACAAAAGTGACATGTCTTCAACGAACTCAGATTTTTCTTTCCTCCTCTTCTTTTCCTTCCTATGACCACTAAACCTAAACCTTTTTTCTCATGTTAATTTAATTTAGCCTTTTCGAGACCTCGTTTGATAACAGAGTTGTCGTGACCTCCTCCAAGATGAGAGTTTTTTTTTCATGGAGTATGGTAGTTACGATATGATCGTATGACTCTGGAAGCGAACTGAGAAGTATAACGCCTTGTCCTCCTCACAATCTTCACATCAATAACCAGTAACTCGCTGATGATCTTGTAGAAGTTCAGATGCTCCAATCCTAATGTCCCTTCATGCGTAGCCCATATAGGGGCTGTTTGGTTTCAAGGAAGTGGGCGGAAATAAGGAAATGAGGAAGTGTCATTTCTCACTTCTCTATCCAAACACTGGAAAAAGAAAATGAGAAAACCCCTTTTCCTTTTCTCTTTTCCCTTTCACACAACCATTTCCTCACTTTCAGGGTGCTACAGTTAATTTGTGGTCATGTAAATCTCATTTATAATAAGCTGTAGCTCAAAACAGTTAATTTTGTGATCATGTAAATCTCGCTTGCATTCTAATTACAGTCCAATTTTTATTTTTTTATTAATTTTTATTTTAATATTATTTTACGGTCAACTTTGTGGTCAACTTTTTCACTTCTACTTCCACATTACCATCTAAATACCGGAAAAGACATACCATTTTTCAAACCACACTTCCCAACAATATCGAAACACCAGAAAACTTACTAACCAATTCTCAAGTTTCAAAGGGAACTATTACTACTTCTTTACTTCCTCACTTCCAGCCCTAACCAAACAATCCCATAGTTGTTTCTTCAAGTATAGTTTGTTGGGGAGGCTCTTTATCATATACAATATTTCTAACTTTGACCACAAACTCGTAGTCGTTTCTTCATCTATCACGTCGTACATGACCTTCTCTGCGAGACATAATTGAATCGTGCTTGCCACTTTCAGATCAAACTCCTTCTAATCCTCATCTGGCATGCCTGTAAGTTTTGCTTACTTTTCTTAAAGGTTTTGTGAAGTCCCTTTTGCACCAACATCGCCTTCACCCTCTATTGTTATAGACTGAAGTTTTCTTTGTCATTGAACTTCTCGGTCTCGAACTTGCTCACAGAAATTCCGAGCTTCGACATATCGCCTTATTGTCAACGTTAAGCTCTGATATCAATTGTTGAGACCACACCAACTGTTGTGCGATCAATTGTTGAGACCACACCAACTGTTGTGCTTGTGCGCCAAGATCGTGATCAACGTTGCGAAACTGTGACAATATGTAATACTTGCAAAAGAAAACTAGTAAAGTAAAATGGCAATACCAAGACAAAAGAGAAATAATACGAGAATTTAACGTGATTTGACCAACGATTTATGTCCACAGTAAGAGAACTTGAGAGAGTTTTATTAATAAACTTGGTACAATAGATCTTACCTTCCCCTTGATTCTCACAAGAGTATTCACCCTCTTGAATCATTCAAGATTACAAGAGTATTCCTTCTCTCTTTACATCGTCACCTACCTCTCTCTTTGCATTGGCTTCTTATATTTTTCTTGTGTTGCAATATACTAGGTTATAACCTTTATTTATAGATTTTTTACATTACAAACCCTATTCGAACTATGAGATGATCTTGACCGTCGAATGCTTGAAGAACTTGATCAATCACTGTAAGAGTTGATTTCCTTAATTTAGAACAATTCTAAACCTTCAATTTTAAAAAACACAGCATTCAATGAATAAAATTTGAGTTCTATTTGGAGTCCACCAGAAAAAAAACATGAACGCACCTGATTAGAAAACCTGAATCTGATTCTGTGCCTCTTTGACCATCATCTTCTCTTAAAAACAAAGCAATTTCACAACATTAAAAACATAATTATATAATTGATTTTCTCTGTAAGAGACCACTGTCACAGAATCTATCCATAAACCATCACCCATATCAAGAAGCCACTACTGGAGCATTTCATTTGTTGCCTCAAACTCTATGATAGCAGGCACTCATTTTTCCACATAAAAATGAAACTCCTCTAGTATGTGAATAAATCATGAATACGGTCATAAATGCCCAAGTTTCTTTGGGCTTTAGTTTAGGCTTTTTTATTTCTTTTTTAGACGAGTTGACAGTGAGATCTTAAAGTGAATTCGTGAAGAACTATCTGGCATGAGTTGCATTTTATTTTTAAAGCTATTTTCTCGTATTTCTAATATGAAATAATCTTGTAAACCTAAACTATGATTCCCTTATTTTCAATACATGGAGCCTTCTTTTCCACTTAGTACTCCCCAGTTTGGTAGATTAACACCGCTTAGAGAATTTTGAAATTTCATACTTGTTGAATCATCTCGACTTTTGCCCTTTATAGATTAAGCTAACTCCTTCCATCAACTTGTGTTTGCGGCTTCAACTCATACTGATGTTTGGATGTAAACAATTTGTATGCAGATGCAATCAACAGATCTGAAGAATTAAAGTTTTTACTGTCAGCAAACAAAAAAATGAGTAATAAATAAAATTTCTACAATCTAGTATAGTGTTCTGGTGAAAACTAATGTGTTTTACATTATACAGAAGGAATAAGAGACATGCATGCCCTTTCTACATATTGATATTATGTTTTTGAATTGTGTGTATACGTGTTTAAATTAATTATATATAACATTTAAAACCGTTATATCTATATAAGAAACTGCATGCATGTATGCAGCAAAAGGAACTGTTGGTTAAGATGAGGGTTTCGTTGGGTGTGGCACTGTGTGACATAGGTTTTCACTTGGGTGCAAAAAACAAACATTATCTTCACCGCTTCTGTTCACTTAGCAGACTCTCTGTGTCTTTCTGATTTCGTTCAATGTAAAAATGGTTACTTAACTTTTCCAATTTTAGAAACTTACAGAAATACAGATTGAGTTTTGTGTCATTTAAATAAAATAGTTATTTCTTGCAAAAAACATCCCTCCCACAAAAGATTTCCTCTTAGTTTCAGCGCTTGCACATGCAGCAGAACAGGGCTCAGGACCTTAGGTAGTTTCTTTAAAGTTTAAATAATTACAAGTCGGTGGACTCCATCAATCTTATCGTCTAAGCCTTTAGCCATTAAAATTGATCTACTAAAGTTCAAATCAAGAAATTTCCAAAACATTTTACAAATTTCTCAAACTGATGTTACCCCGAAAACTCATTATTAGATGATTCCGATTTCCTATGTAAGATAATCATGGGCAAGAGAGGGAATTGCAGTTTAAGCTCTTGCAGCTAATGGAAGAAGCCTTTAAATTCCCCTAGACAAGACTGAACAAAAAATTGACATAATTTGTTTGACTCACTTTTCACGTGACTTCAACTGCAAAATTGTTGCCAATTGGTTGAATTTCCTGGAATATAAAACTGTGAACAAGATAGGGGCTTGCCATAAATCCCATAAGGCAGGCTAGTTGCCGAGTAGGAATATTCTCCTCCGTGATCATGTAGTTTAAGGGTTTAAAGCTCATGCAACCAAAAAACAACCATCCAAAAGTTTTCTTGAGTCAAGAGGAAGGGAAACGACGATAGATTTGCTATATAAAATTGCATTCAACTCTTAGGACATAAGACAGATGAATGCCATAGATCAAAACAAAAAACATGCTCCCAGAAGTATAGGATACTTGATAAGATTGATTTTACTCCTGCCTTTTGGCTTACAAGTTGCCCAGAAAAATGATGTTATTCATGGAAATCACTCTTTCAATCACTTTTTGGAAGGTACAAAACATCAATAGTTATGACTGAATGTGAGCTGCAATGGAGCAGATACCCGTACATCCAAATCTGCTCTGTTATCTAACGGATATGTTAAAATAACACTGTTGTCCAATTTCAAGGATAATATCTGAATTTGGATAAATATTCTACTTCATTAGATAACCGAAAACCAATTTAGTCCACTGTCTGAATATCTGATTTTAATATCAGGATGTCAAAAACATGCATTAATAATTATTGCTAAATAGTATATAATTTGCTAGTCAAATATCCATTTAGCCCACTATTTGATGTCATATCAAAATATAAACTGTCAGTTCCAACTACAATGGAACCTTTGTCTATATTCTTCAAATTGGAGATCTACACCACCAAGCAACAAGAACTTAGCTTAAACGTCAAAGTGGATAGGTGCAATATGCCAATGTTACATGGTATCAGGAAGTCAATTAAAATATAATCACACAAATGCCGGAAGTTTCTAGAGCCAAAATTTTATTGCACTGTAAACTTTTTTCCAATTTTTCCTGAAAAAAAGAACTTATAAGAATGTGCTATATAATCTCAAAGTATATATAAATAGATAGTATACATCTACTGAATAGTGCTTATGTGTTTTAATAATTATGTTTTTTCTACAGAGGCGTCTACTTATTTAGTCTATCATCATCAGTTGTTAACCAGGGTACTAATGACCTCAAACTTTTGGTTAAAGCCTTAAAGGGTTGGTGTTTTGTGGTTGTCATGTATGGATTGCTAGTGAAGGTGATGTGAAATGTGTACGGGCGTTCGAGAATCAAAGATAATGTTACTAAATCATGCTTCACCAAAAGATACGATTGTAGGAAAGAAAATTAAAACTAGTAATGTCAGGTAGATGAATTTCAACAATCTACTTTCAATTAAATTAAACACAATGCTCAGTTATAATGTAATAGTCCTACTCGCAATATCAAGATAAGCAAGCTACATGTTATAGATTTTCATAACTCATGATATATACTGGACAACATAAAACAATGATAATAGTTTAGAGATGCAATTAACTGATGTAACCCGAAAATAACCTGACGGTAGAATTAAAAACTCATATATTGAGAATCGCGTTTGATCTCAGTGTCCTTGATGATGTAGATGTGTAGCCCTTGTCTTCACGAGTCCAATGCGTCGAGAATCGTGCGAATCGGACTTTGAACGGATGAGATGCTCCAAAACCATATTGTTTGCTTAACGAGTCTGTTTCGCTTTAACGGATCTGGATCGGGTCTGACGTGGGTTTGAACTGTTGCAGAAGCGAATTAGGTTGACTGGCGTTAACAGGCCGGATTGGGTCTTAATTTGAACCCAACTAGGACTCGACTTTGCAGAAGTCGTCAATGCTTGGAGGTCGTGGCGTAGATGTTGACGTCAGACGACGAGTGCCCTAGTGGACCTAGTGGTCGGCGAGGGTTGCCGGGATGAAGGTTGGGGTTGATGCTGTCTTTGCAGTCGCGAAATCGAGGATGACTTTGTTGGGGTCGATGGGTTGTTGGAAGTTGGTGGTGGTTGCTGTTGTGTCGTCGTTGAAGGAGGGTGGCTGCAGTCGAAGATGGGAGGAGGGGGATGGATGCAGGTGGCACAATTGCAGTCAAAGGGGAGGTGGTGGTACAGTTTAGAGGAGAGATTGGCAGCGGAAGAGGACGAAGAGCAGTTGGTTGACGGTGCTCGGCTGCTGGCTGGTGCTCGGGCACTGGGGCCCAGGCGGTGGTTGGCGTCGCTGTTGAGGAGGCGAGGGTGGTTCACGAGGGGAGAGAGAGTTAGGGTTGCAGCTTGAGAGAGAAGATGAACAATGGATTTTGATATTTTTTTAGATTTTTCTTGTGTGGATTTTCGGATTTTCTTTTTTTTTTGTGTAGGAGATGGAGAGAGAGATTGGGAGGTTAATTTTTCGAGTTTTTTTTTAAATAGGGATTGAAGAATTGGGTTTAGGGTCGTGTAGGGGATTAGAATTTGGTTAGGGTTTGAGAGTGAGGAAGGGATAAAGAGGTTAGGGCTTCACATCAAAACTTATATGAATTGGACTTCACACTCTAAATTTAAGAAGAAAAATTTAAATTTAGAAAATAATTCAAATTTTCATTAATCAAATATCTGTTACAATCTTATTTGACTCATGCCTATATATAAGCTTACAAAGTGTTGATTTTTTTTCTCACAATCCATGTGAGACTAAAAGAAAACAAAACTAATAAAAGAAAAAGAAAACACTACAGAACTCGAACCCAAAACAAAACCATATAGAAATCACGCATCTTCGCCAACGATGATATACGCGCCAAGGTCGCTTCTAGATATCCACATCATTCTCCCCAGGTAGGCGAGAACTCAACCCTGTCGAGTTAGGTGCAGAAAGACTCTCATAACACTCTAACACAACTGGGTCAATCTGCTGCAAATCACTGTTATCTAGCTATGTATTCTCGGCAGGTGATCTTCGTTTCCAATGCATGGGTGGGTTTTACCATCTCTATTAGAAAATTTTCAGTATTAAAAATTTTATTAATTTTCTCTACTGTGTTAGGATGAATCTCTAGGAGTGGTGGAATTGAGGGGCTCTTAGAAAATAGCTCAAGGGAGGGCTTATCAACAATTAGGATAAAATCAATTCTCTTATAGTTACAAGGTAGGTATTTAACATTGGAAGTAGGACTGATTTCAAAATCTTTAGAAAGATCTATAGCATAAGTATTGTCATTTAATTTTATCAACATTTTAAAAGGTCCAGCACTACATGCGTGCAACTGTTTAACATCACCAACATTAAAAGTTTTAAATTTTTTCCAATATCAGCTTGTAACTTGTAGTTGGCGTTGTCACGTGCAATCTTGTCACTGATTCTCTTGTGTAACTCGTGCATGTGTGATGTAAATTTAGACTCAGATGCTCTATAGTATTTAACTATAGGGATATGATCAATGGTTGCCTAGATCCAACACCATAAACAATTTCATAAGGTTTTTTTTATCTGTTATCAGATGTATTATAGGCGAATTCAGTGGTAGACAACTTGAAATCTCAATTTTCAACATGTTCACCGACATAAGTATGCAAGAGAAGCAGTAAAACCAAAGAGGAAGGGGATGTTGTCAGCAATAAAGGAGGAAGGGGTGGCGATCAGAGCAGGCAATACTAATAATGGTCAGCATTAGAGGAGGAAGGGGATGGCAACCAGAACATGTCACGACAGTAGGAGAAAAGGAAGGATGAACAAGTGGTATAGGGGTTGCCAGGGAAGGGATGGGCGATAGCTGTGGCAGCGATAGTAGGGACAATAGCTGTGATAGTCGAAGAAATAACACTTAATCACCCTATTTAAATATCGGCCAAGTCGGCCGAGATATCGTCCGATATCTCCTTTTTTACCTGCTGCCGATACGATATGGAGAAATCATTCGCCATATCGTTTGCAGCAAAAAACGGCTGATATTTGAAATATTGGCCGATAAATCGCCCGATATTGCCCGATAAATCGCTCGATATATCGCCCGATATGAAATAACTTATTTATTGCACGACTGCGTGAAAATGTTCCTTATTTTTACTGTCTTTGCAAGCATAGTACATCATTTTTATTAGGTAGATGATATCTATGACTCTAAATCAACTTTTAGTTATCAATATTTCATTATATATAGTGTCCGATATGAACGCCCGATGTGCGCGCGTATCCCCTATATCTCCCCCGATATTCGATATGAAAAAAATCTCATCCGATACGATCCCGATATCCGATAGTTAGAACCTTGCTTAATCACGAGAGTGATTTCTGAAGAATAGCGCGTACAGACTTGTGGTCACAATGAGAAAACTCCGTTAATAATGACAATCTTAACATGACTGGTGCAGTTGACAGTTATATATCCATACCCTTGGCACTTATTGCATTTAATAACGGTGCTAATCTTGAATTATTTTGGGACTTTTGTTTTTGTTATCTATTTCGGCATACCTGAGTGGGGGTGGAAGGGTATATTAGACCTTTGAGGCTGGGTTAGGTGGGGTGGTTTAAACACTGAGTCTTTTTGATAGTAGTATATGGTTGCACTGAAAGTTTTTGTTTTTGATTGTGGGGACTGGATCAGAACATCAAGCTTACCTATTAGGTCATCAAGTGTCACTGTCGGTTAGGAATCCATTGGAGTGATAGGGATTGACTAGACTCTCCTAAAGGTAAGAGGAGACATAACTTTAAACTAGACGTCAAACTAATTTTTTTTATTATTTTTATTTGTTTTGAATGAAATCTAAATTTTAAATGCAAGAAAGCGATAAAAATTTTAGCAAGTGCCTAGATGATGCAATTTCTACCCTAACTGTGTTCTGATACCAAAATTGATATGAAACGTGTATGAGTATTTAAGAATCAGCGATAATATTACTAAACTCATGCTTTACTAGCAAGTTACAATTATTGGGTAGGAAAATAAATTAAAACTATTAATGCACGTAGATAGATTTCAACAATTAGTCACATGCATAGTTCAAATAATTCTAATCTCGGTTAAATTAAATATGATGCTCAGTTATAATGCAATAGTCCTACTCGCAATATCAAGATAAGCATGCTGCAGGTTATCAGATTCTCACAGCCAGTGAACAATAGGAAACAATGATAATAGTTTAGAGATGTAATTAACTTATGTAACAAAAAATAAACCTCACGGTAGAATTAAAAACTCACATGCTAAGAATCACATTCGATCTCTTGATGCTGTAGATGTGTAGCTCTTGTTTTCACTAGTTCAATGCTTTGAGAATCGCGCAAATCAGACTTTGAACGACTGAGATATAGCTCCAAAATCACATTGTTTGCTTAACGAGTCTGTTTCGCCTTAACGGGTACGGATCAGGTCTGATGCGGGTTTGAATTGTTGCGAAAGCATGTCAGGTTGACAGAGCTAAGGGGTCAGGTTGGGTCTTAATTTGAACCCAACTAGGATTCGACCTTTGCAGAATCAACACTTGGAGGTCGTGGCGGAGAGGTTGACGTTAGACGGCGAGTGCTCTGGTGGTCAGCGAGGGTTGCCGGGATGAAGGTCGGGGTTGATGCTATCGTTGCAGCTGTGAGATCGAGGATGACTTGGTCGTGGTTGATGGGTTGCTGAAAGTTGGTGGCGGTTGCTATTGTGTCATCGTTGAAGGACGGTGGCTGCAGTCGAAGAGGGAAGGGGATGATGCAGGTGGTGCAGTTGCAGTCGAGGGGGAGGTGGCGATATAAATCATAGGAGAAGAGCAGTCGGGTAGTCGGTGCTTGGGTGCTGGGGCTTGGGCAGCAGTTGGCGTCGCTATCGAGGAGGCGAGGGTGGTTCACGAGAGGGCGAGGGAGTTGAGGTTGCAGGTAGAGAGAGAAGATGAATCGTGGGTTTGATTGTTTTTGTTGGATTTTTTCTTGTGTGGATTTTCGGTTTTTTTTTGTTTGGGAGATAGGGAGAGAAACTTAAGAGAGATTGATAGATTAATTTTTATAGATATTTTTTGAGATAAGGATTGAAGAATTGAGATTAGGATTTTGTGAAGTGGATTAGAATTGAGTTAGGGTTTGAGAGAGCAGGGAAGGGATAAAGAGGTTAGGGCTTCACACTAAAACCTATTTGAATTAGGCATCACACTCCAAAATAGAAAATTTTCAATTGAGAAAATAATCCAAAATTTCATTAATCAAATATCTGTTATAATCTTAATTGACTCATGCCTATATATAAGCTTACAAGATTCTTTTCTCACAACCCATGTGGGACTAAAAGAAATCAAGACTAATAAAATAAAAAGAAAAACACTAGACTCAACATGAATAATGATACAAACTTTGACTCAAAATAAAAAATCACATAGAAGCCACGTCTTCGCCAACAATGTTATACGCGCCAATGTCTCATCTCGATATTCGCATCAGAGGGACTGAAGGTGGCAATTACTTAATTGTTGGAACATTTACCCTGAAAATACTTAGTTTATCACATGAATGTGTTGGAATAGTTGCTTTTTCAAAAGTGGAAGAAAGTAAATAATCTAAATAGAAGTGAATAATCACTTCTATAAAAGCATGGTCAAAAAAGATGAAAAGAAAAAAATTATCATTGATATTATCCATTTTGAATGAGTATTAATATTATCATCTTATCAACCATTTCCTATTAAAATAGGTCAGTTCTGGATCATGATTCGAACAGATGAAGCTCCACATGTGAACTCTTTTGCCATAGAGTGTCAATCTCAAATGTTCCGCAAGGCAAGATGCAAGGTCCTATCTAATGGAACCATGAATGGTAGTGGACCTTCCGATAAATCTATAAGGCCAATTAATGGGTTGCAAGACCTGTTGATGGGGACATCAATGCCATTTAAGAATTTGATTCGAGTCTGTAATAATCTTTTTGGTCTAGTGTGTCCTTTTCCTTTATTTTATTTAGCCTTATAGCCTTTTAGTCCCACATCAGAGGTGCGAAGAGAAGTAAGATTCTTGTAAGCTTATTTACAAGCTCTATTGTTTTCAATAAATGATACTAGAATTTTGAGAAAAACTGTTTGAGCTGTTTTCCCTTGGGGGTGGTGTCGCCTATGAGAGGGTATGAAGCTAAGATTGAGCGTGCGATATAAAGCGACACAGGTTATGATCGATGAATGTGCTGTGTAAAGCAGCATGAGGTCTGGGAAGGTAGAAGATCTTTTCATTTATCTCTTAGGTAACTCATTGTTTTCTTTCATTTCATCTTTTTTTAAAATTCTTAAACCCCCCTCTTTCGTTTCATATCACGTGTCTCATTGGTCATGCTGTTCAAACTTATAATTAGAGACAACTTTCCTCTAGTTTAGAAAAAAAACTATATGAAGAGGCAGAAAATAATTTGATATAGAAAATTGAGTTCATCTAGGGGGCAAATAAGGGAGGAATTTGAGTGTTGTGATGGCTCGGACGGGAGATATCTCCAAAGAGAATGGAATCACATTCACATGTAAGCAAGGTTCTAAATATCGGATATCGGGATCATATCTGATGGGGGGTTTTTCATATCGGATTTCAGATATCAGGGGAGATATCGGGGAGCGCGCGCATATCAGGCGTTTATATTAGACATTATATATTATGAAATATTAATAACTAAAAGTTGGTTTAGAGCCATAGATATTATCTACCTAATAAAAATGATGTAATATGCTTGCAAAGACAGTAAAAACAATGTACACTTGCATGCAGTTGTACAATAAATAAGTTATTTCATATTGGGCGATTTATCGGCCAATATCGGGTGATTTATCGGCCAATATTTCAAATATCGACCATTTTTTGCTGCAAACGATATGACGAACGATTTTCCCATATCTCGTATCGACAGCAGGTAAAAAGGAGATATAAGTTGGTATCTCAGCTGACTCAGCCGATATTTAAAACAGGGCATGTAAGACATTGTTGGTGGACTTCATTAGCCTTACAGAGTCATCTAATCATTCCTTTGTCTTCCTTTTTCTTCAGTGCTTCACATAAAATTAACAAATTATTTAATATCTACACTTTCATAGTTTTAGCTTCTTTAGGAAGAGTACAAAGGTGGTTGGTTGTTAGATTTTTTACCTAGTGATACAAATAATTTATCTCTATACTTTTATTTTTCCATTACCCTGTTCTCTTTGCTTGCGGCCTAAAACAGTTTCCATTATGGGTTACAATCCTGTAAATATTCTATTGTAAACTTAAAAGATATATTGGATCCACTTGACATTTTAATCCTGATTGCTCATAGTTTAGTGTTAAGCATATAATCTCCTGGTGGCTGAGCGTAAAGGGGACATTATCTCTCTTTGTTCCATTTGACATTTCAATGGTTATACGCCAAATGCTATGTTTGCGCGGCTTGGTTAATAAATGGTTTTCTCACTCCTTGGCAAGGCCAACATTTAGGTAGAGATGTAGCATCATATTTTCTTGATTCATTTGACTGTGTTTGGGTGGCTTGATGTAAATGGTTTGGTCCGTTCCTTGACTAGTTAAAGTGGCTAGAGATGTAGCGTCACAATATTATTATTATTATTTTTGTGTGTGGGGTGTTGACTGATGTAATACGAAAAGGGGAAAGGGGGGAAAAAATTAAGGTTTTGGAGGATTAGATCGGTTTTGGCTCAACACCAAGCAGATCGCTCTCCCACTCAGCACTTCACTATGCAGAGATTTAAATCACAAAGTAGAATTGTGATGCAAAATTTAGAGTTTCTTAAATCAATTGAACTAAATAAAAGAATACAAGTCCTTTTCTTTATATAGGCTCAATACACAAGAAGTTTTCCCACATATGCAATATGAGACTAAAACAAAATAATAAAACTGAAGCTAGCCTAAAATAAAGAGGAAAAAAATAGTCAATGCAAATAAAGAGTTAATGATTCCTATCAATTCTCCTCGGCTTTGAAAAATTCGTCATTGGTGAATGACAGTAATATGGATAATAAAATCGAACCGGGAAGGACTGCACAAACTTCTCAGTAGCTAGTATTCTCAGCAGTGGTGGCTGCAATGGACTAACTGAAAACCACAGTGGCGAAGTACAATAACGAGTCAAGTCCTCAACGCGGAACACCAGGCGCATCCCAATATCACGGAGAATGTCCAACTCTTAGGGGCTAGAAATCTTCAAATTCTTATATGGATCACTGCATCGAGTATGAAACTTTCTCGAAATTTCTAGTAGAAATCTCTCTAGGCACTGTAATCAGCCTCTCGTCACCTATTGCGATATTCTGCAACCGCTTGTGAGACTCTGCAGCAGATTGATAGTTATAATTGCTAATTGTCTTTTACTTTGTGTTATAATCATGCAAATATGGTGCATATGACTCAACTGTGACAAGAGGTAAGATACTTAGGGGAAGAGAGATAATGTCAGAGGAATTCCTAGACCTAGGAGTAGACCCAGTAATAGGAGACTCGGGAGAGTGGGTTCTAGTCACTAAGTAACAGGGTGTCTTGTCGTTCTCTTCAGTGACTGTTCTCTCCTTGTTATTCCCTACGCTTGACTTAGTGTTGGCAGGTTTCAACACTATTTTCTTTTTGTTAAATTTAAACTCATAAGTGTTGTACCTACCTAGACTGGTTACATTCAAGTCATACAACCAAGGCCTACGACGTCAATGTCTAAGACATCACAAGAAATATGATCCCTATAACTAGCCATGTGGATAGAGATCTGACAACGTTGGGTAATAACTTGAGCAATCTTATCAACTCAATTCTCGTTGTATGAGTGGGATGTGGTTCAGCCTTGAGACCCATTTTCTCAAGAGCTGTCATGACAATGATGTTCACACACTACTCCCATCTATCATTAACTTATCGTGTGCAATATAGGTGTAGAGCACACTAGACCTAACTTATACCAATCTTCGTTGCCAACAGCCGTGTGCGGACATCTAATAATACCTAACTGGATGCTAGCAACCCTAACATCATCATCATCAGTCGCACTACCAGTTGCTTTATGTACGACTGTTTCGAACTCATCATCATCAACTTTCTTGATTAGGAGGTTCCTAGAGGGACACTGTGCAGTAATGTGATCATAACATTGACACTTAAAACATTAACTACCCTTGCTATCACAGATTTACCCTTGGGGTCTCTAGTTGTGTGAGTGTTTGGGTCAAGTTGCTCCCTGGTTTGGGGATGACCCTACGTTATGTAGAAAACCTAAGAGAGGTTTCTATATTTTGAGCGGCTTGCTTGTGTTGTAACGGATTGATATACTCCGATACCAATTGTTGCGTGCATAACTCGGGTTACCATACTTACTATGATACCAATAGTTGGGAGATACGAAGATCCCCACCGACGACCTCAAGCACGCTATTAGATCGATTACCTTGAGCACACGAGATGAATATTAAAAAATATAAGAAAAAGAACACACAATTTAACGTGGTTCGGCTCAAACTTGGCCTACATCCACGGGAGAGAATTTGAGAGTTTTATTAATAAACTTAATACAAAGAGATCTAATCTTCCTATTGATGACACAAGAGTATTTGCCTTCTCCTTGAATTTACGCCTAGATTACAAGAGTGTACCTTCTCTCTATACACCTTCACCTTGCTCCTCTCTTTCTTGGGCTTTTAGGGCCTTCTTGGCTTTTTAGGGCCTTACATTGTTGTTTACCACAACTTTATTCTGCTTTTTTGTTCTACCTAAATCCTAGGTTACAATTCTTTTTATAAGATTTTACAATACAACTCTTATTTGGACAATGAGATGATCTTGGCCATTGGATGCTTGAAGAATCTTGATCAATCCTATTAGGAGTTGATTTCCTTGATCTAGAAGGATTCTAAACCTTTTAATCTTTTAAAACAAATCTTCATTGAATAGGAATTGAATCCTATTCATACTCCTGAAAAAAACTCACAATCGCCTGAAAAGGAAACTGTTTCACCTTGATTTGCTTCTTCTTCTTTAAGTCATCTTCTCCAACTCAATTGAATTTTCTTGGTTCATCATCTCCTCTTGAAAACTAAGGCAAAATCCTAACAGCTTGCTCAAGGGTCTCTATCTTGTGGGAATGAATGAACATTGCTCGCTAGATGTTCATTCTCAACCCAGAACAATACCTAGAGATCGCTTGATAGGAATCTTCGTGCACCTCACAACATATGGTTAGGTTGTCAAATTCGGTTGTGTACTCCTGAACTGACCTGCTACCCTAGCGAAGACTATGCGGTTTACTAGTAGGGATGCTTATAGGAATCAGGAAGGTATTTCTCCTTTAACTTTTGTTTTATTTTCTCCCAAGACTATATGGAAGTCTCACGCTTAGCGTACTCACTCTATCGATGTCCAATAAATTCTAGCTGACTCAATCTCATCTTACCTAATCGAACTCTACTCTCCTCTGTGAACCTATACCAATCAAAGTTGTAATCCAAGTCTGTTATCCAATCACTAAAAATCTTCGGGTCAAGGATACCGTTAAATGTTGAGGGATCTATCTTAATCTTATAGATTATGTCATCTTCTCCATCCCTACACCTATTGGTGTTTTCACGCTCCTATCTCTGGAATCATCTCTTGAGTTCTCTCTAATGTTCTTGTTCTCTAACCTTTCAACTTAAATTTCAAATCTTGAAGCTCCCTAAGGATTAGGTCAAGTTTAGACTCTATATCTAGATGATAGGGGAATATGTTCTACCACTACGAAGAAGTATGCACTATGCTACACACAATCACACGGCTGCAAGATAGTTTTCTAATTTTCACTAGATGCTTGCACTGTGTGATCAACTGAAAAGTTTCCTATTGATCTCTAAAATGAATTATGCAAAATGAATCCTAATAGTGAAAATGTAAGTAAGCAGCGAATTAGGCAGTTAATGAGAGCAACTATAACTAACAGTCACTACAGGTACACAAGAGATATGCAAAATATCGCAAAGATGTGAAATGAGGCTAGTGGGTACCCAAAGATGCTTGAAAAAGTACCGATACCGAGTAGTGGCTCTAAATAAGAGCCTGTAGAGGCCGGATCTGTTACCCAAAAGCTTCGAAATCCTTTCAGTATCACAGGGAGTCAGTTACGGATCTAATACTTCAAGTAGAACTCAAGTCGGACTTCGAATGGGTGAGAAATGACCTCTGGACTGCTGTGCGTTGTACTGAGTTAGTTCAGTCGACTCACTGAGTTGACTCGGTCTGAGTCAATTCACTTTTGGTTGGCTGTTGTGTTGTTGCTGTTGAGCTGACTGAGTTAACTAGCACCTGATTCAACTGAGTTGACTGAGTCACCCAGGTTGAGTTGACTCGGTTGGGCTCAATCAGACTGAGTCGGGTTGGATTGGGTTCAGTTGGGTCCACGAACCTGATTCGATCTGAATAAATTAGATCTGATTTGAACGAACCCGCACCCCCCAAAACGACTGCGGCGATGACTCCCTAGCTGGCTACGAATCAGAGGCGACGACAATGAGGACGGTTGTGACGTCAGGGAAGGTCCGGCGAGAGCCCGAAGATGGAGGAGGATTGGCGAGATTTAGGCGACGACGCGGTCAGGAACTGGACGTCGTGAACTGGATCTGATGACGAGATCTACCCGTCAGCGAGGTTGGTGGACACGGGCGACGGCGGCGCAGTAGAGGCAGCGACGACGACAACTTTGGCGATAATGTCGATGATGATGGATGATCTCGATGGCTGCGGTGCTCCAATGACGGTGGTGGAGCTCTGTTGGCGTCAGTCTGAGGCGGCGATCACGGCGGTGATGATTCAGATCCAATCAGATCCGATGATGATCTAGTGGGCGACATCGATGGAGAGGGAGGGAAGTCAATAGAGATGGCAACGTTTAAGAGGGAGGGCGAAATCACTCCGACGATTGAATTAGAGGCCGGCGAAGTTTAGGAGAGTGGTGGAGGATCTGGTTGGTGAGAGTGGATCTGATGGCGTCGTGACGTTGGCGACTTGGCGGTGGTGTTCGCAAACGGAGGCGGTTGGAGAAGATAAAAACGACAACAGGGGTCCGGTTGCAGGGGTAGAGGTCAGCAACGAGGGCGTGGCGGTAGGAGTGGTGGCCCAGTTGTGTTGTCGGGGAAGAGGGAGTGGAGGAAGAGGAAGGAGGAAGAGGAACAATGAATTTCGTTTTCTTTTTTATTTTTATTTTCTTTTTTGATTTTCTTTTTCTTTTTTTATTTTGATTCTTTTTCTTTTTTCTTTATTGATTTTCTTTTCTTTTTTTTTGCAAATAAAGAGAGGAAAGATGGAGATGAAGATCTAGGGTTTTAGAAATTTGTGGAAGCTAGTTTTTTTTGTGGAGGGAGATTTTTGTGGAGGAAGAAAATATCAGAAATTTAACTATGATACCAAACTGATGTAATACAGAAGGGAAAAGAGAGAAGAAATTAGGGTTTTGGAGGATAAGATTGATTTTGAATTCAACACCAAGGAGATATCGCTCTCCCACTCAGCACTTCACCATGCAAAGATTTAAATTACAAAGTAGAATTGTAATGTCTAAGGGTTTCTTAAATCAATTGAAATAAATAAAAGACTATGTTCTGACTTTTATATAGAGAAGAAGTTTTCTCACATATCCAATATGGGACTAAAACAAAGGAATAAAACTAAGTCTTGCCTAAAATAAAGAGGAAAAATAGCCTAAGCAAATAAAAAGCTAATGATTCCTATCAGTGTCTTCTGCTTGAAATAAAGCCTTTTTTCCCTCTCAACCAGGGATGCCCTCAACATTGGTGTTATCATGTGAAGGATTGGGATGGTTATGCGTGAGCTGGTGTCACATTACTATTGACTCATTATCTAACATGTTAACGTTTTTTTGGTTATAATGGTTCCTATGAAAAACTTGAATAAAATATTTTCAAGCTAATAAACAAACTCGAACAAAGTGTATGATCCAAGGAACAAATACTTTTAAGGCTTGGTGAAGTAGGGAACATCATATACCGGAGGATGCTAACTCTTCGCGATCACAACCAATCACCCACACACTCAGTACCATGACAACTGTCCCACTCAAAACAACTACAATGTGAATCGCATAGAACTTATGTAAACAAGGAAAAGAAATGGTTACTCTTGAGGCTTGGTTCACAATATTAAATTTCGAAACCACTTAAAGTCATCCAACTTAGATTTTAAAAGCACCAGTGTGGAAAGTCCTTTACTGAAGGACATATGCAGTGATGTCAAAGGCACTGCGAGGCGCGCGTTGCGCCTTGTGCCACGCCTTGTACCCTGCAACGACGTCGAGGCTGGGCGCATGCGCCTCGTGTGAGGCGTGTGCCTCGCAACTTCTTTTTTTTTGGGCATAGCGGGTCACAACCCGCTAATGAAGAGGGTAACCCGCCCACTTTTGTTAAAGAAAAAGGGAAAGTGAGAGAACTCATATCCCTTCCCCCAATTCTTAAGTTGCAGCAAGTCGACGGCGACGAGATCCCTGTGATGATGACAAGCAATTCCGGCGAACGACTGTGACGAGTAAGTGCAGAATTGCGTTTTCTTTTCTTTTTTATTTTCCGCTTCTCTTCTGTAGTTGCTTTTTCTCTATTACTGCTAGCCTCCTCTTGCCGCTGCTTCTGTGTAGAACAACTTTTCTTTTTTGGGCATAGCGGGTCACAACCCGCTAATAAACCCACCAGTTTTGTTAAAGGAAAAGGGAAAGTGAGAGAAACCGTATCCCCTCCCCCTAATTCTTGAGTTGCGGCGAGTCGGCGACGACGAGATCCCCACGAAGATGAGCAATTACGACGAACTCTGGCGATGAGTAAGTGCATAATTGTATTTTTTTATTTTTTGCTGCTTTTCTCTTCTGCGGCTGCTACAGTTGTTACTTCTGCTGCCGTTGCTGCTGTTGTTGCTTCTGCTGCCTACAATGAAAAAAATTACATCAGGATAATTAGTTTTATTCAAATTAACAACCAAAAAAATCAGTTGTATTCTATGCTTTGCACCTCGACGACACTAGACATATGTATGTTCCATTTCATGTATTTCATGATATGAGAATCTTTTAATGCCCCCTTAAGATATTACTATGTTGTAGGATAGCGTGTTCCCACCTCGAGGAATTCTGATGGGGATGTTCGTCTTAAATCACCACTAGGCAAATGATTTGCGGTTGGCCATGTTCTCTTTCTTTGATAAAACTATAAACTTAGCCTTGTCCTCCTGTGTTAGGCTATGTTGAGTCACTTCGCTTGAAATGTAATCTCTACTAGTATGTCGACATGAATATCTTCACATACCAAATGTTCTGTGTATTTCATCATTCCATTATGAGTTTGAGGGAGGATGTTAGAAATAGTAATTAATTAATCAGTAGAGTTATAGTTAGAGAGTTCTAAAAGTATTTGGAGTCATATAGAATCCTAGTAGTATTATGAGTCCTGGTTTGAGTAGGTTTTAGTTTTACATAGGTCTATATAAGGAGAGGATTACCCATAGCTCTAAGTAATTGTATTTTGTATTTCTTTTGTATAGGAGAAAACTGATCCATTTATGTGCCCGATTCGGCGTAATTCTCTTTTGGTTCATGTAGCCTACCCCCAAATACTTGGGTTGTATTTCTTTTGTATACAACAACAACTAAGCCATTTGTCCCAAGTATTTTTTAGGGTATATGAACCAAAAGAGAATTACGCCGGATCGGGTACATGGATCAGCTTTCTCTACTCATTCCTATTGAGCAATATACAAATAAAAAATGTAATACTTTGTAGTTTAAAACTGACTACTCGAGAATTCTTGAATTTCTTGGTTTCCTTTTTTTCTTTTTCTTTTTATTAAAGTCTGTGCCACTATATCAAAACTCTGAAGTTGTGATTAGGATTAAGGGTAATATATTTATATTTTAACACGCCCCCCGCAGGTTAACCACCCTCTTTAACGGGATGAAATCTGGGCTTTTGCGTAGCGGTATATTTTTTTTAATTCACTTTCTAAATGTGTTCCCATTGAGAATTGAATCTGGATTGCTCTAATATATCATATTAAAGTCCTTGTTACTACACAAAAACTCTTGAGTTTTGGCGTAGTGGTAGACTTTAATATGGTCTCAGAGCAACCCATGTTCAATTTTCACTGGGCGCATACTTAAAAAGAAAGTGGATTTAAAACAAAATACGTTGCGGAAAAAGTAAGATTTCAGCCTATAAAAACGACTTTCAACCTACCAGGTCATGTTAGAATTTAAATATAATACTATCACAATTATGAAGTTTTGGTGTAGTGGCATGGATTTTAATACTTTCTTATTTTTTTTCTTTATTTTTTGGAAGTGCTCCTATCTTTCTTTGATCTCGAGTCCCTATATTATTTCTAATCGACTCTAATGTCTCCTTGGCAACAACTTCCTGATGAGGACATCATGCCGCTCAGGGGCAGATTCGATCGAGTATACTTCAGGAAGCGACACACTGGAGTTCTTTGACTTTAGATTGGATTTGTTTCAACTTTATTTGTAGTAGATGTTTTAACTTTATTTGTGTTCTTTTGTGGGCGTTTAGTACCACATCTGTTATTTCCCAGTAGTCCTCTTTTTTAAAGCCTATATAAGGCCCCCTAGACTATTGTATTGGATTATTGAATGATTAAAATTTCCTCAAATTATCTGGCTTAATTCTTGAGTTTATTTGCTCTCGAGTTTTGGGGTGAGAAGCCCGCGTAAGGGGTGGAAATCCAAAATCTTATCCTGTTCTCAAGTTCAAATTTTGGTTACAATTTGAAGGTGATTGTGATCCAGGTTGGTTTTACATCATTTTGGTATCAGAGCCCTGATTTTCTATTCCTTCAAAATTTTCCCTTTCCAAAAGTTTTTTTCCACTCTCCAAACCTAGATCTACATCAGTTCCAGATTTAGATCCATTAGAGAGGAAAAAAATTACACTGTTGAAATTCTCAAATTCTCTTCAAAAATCCCTGAATTTTCCCACGCTGCACTGTTCATCGTCGTCAACCCTCCAGCACTCCACCCTCACCATCCACGCCCTCCGCCGCCGCCGACGGCCACGTCCTTTGCCGTAATCATTGCCAGATCCGACGAAGGCGCCACGGCCTCCATATCCAGATTCTCTGCCACCAGCAACAGTATTACAATCCAACAACTAATTCAGATCCATCGCCATTTAGATCCAGATCCAGATCAATTCAGATCAGTTTAGATCATCCTCAGATCAGTTCAGATCGAAGAAGCATCGCTCGCGCCGCCTCTTCCTCCGTCGAATTTCACCGTCGCCCTTGAAACTCGCGATTGGAGGTCGAAAGGACCTCGTTGAAGCATCACTGCCTTCATCAGAGCTTCTTGACGCTCCCTTAGACTCGTCGGAGTTCCCAGTGCTCCCTCATCCTCACCGACCTTACTGACGACACCCAGGCCACACCGGGCCTTTACACACACGGCAGCTCCTGCAACACTACGATCGAGGCCTCCAAAGCCTTTCGCTGCCGCCATAATTGATCCGGCCTCCGCCGCCTTCCTCAGATCTCCAGCATCGCCGGATCTCCCCCTCTGAGCCTCGATCAAGGGCTCCATGCCTTCCTCTGCCGCCGGCATCACCAACGGAAGGGATCCCTCCATGACCGGAGCAGCTCGCCGCTTCCTTCATCTCTGACACCTCTCGCGCCTTCACCTGTCGTCGCCGCCGCTCCAGCCTTGCCCTAGCCGACAACAAAGAGAAGAAAAGAGGTGATCGGGTGAGTGTGAACGGAGTCCAAGGATCTCCGTCGTTGATTCCACCGCGACCTTGCCGGGCTCCCATCGCCGTCCACAGCTCCGGCGCCGACGCCACTTCCGTTCTGCCCTAACTGCGTGAACGAAAGAAAAAAAAGTGACGGAGGAGTTCGAAGCCGGTTCACGTGAGGGGGTAAGTAAATCGGGTCGGGTCCCAGCAAGGCTAAACCTATTCACCCGCAACCCGGATTCAACAGTGGCTCGCTGATGTCATCGCTGACATAATCACCGAGTTACCCCACTGAGTTAACTCAGTTCAGGTTATTCTAACTCAGTCCAGAAACGCAGCAGCACTTCCGACGGCCGTTCAGAGCTCGTTTGAAGTCCAAATCGAATCGTTTTCGAAGCAGTCGATTCCTGACGACCAGTGCTACGCCCCTACAATAGTCGCATTCAGGTTGAGCTACGGTCGCCTCCCCAGGTAAATTTGAATATTTTGTTCAGTTATTTCTGCTACTTAATTGAAATAGTTAGCCGTTCCAATCTGTCGCAAGGTGGAATTTATTGACTGTTGCCCACTAAATAGTGAGTTGTGTGATTCTGACCTTGAGTGGTAACTTGACTTAATATTAATTGTGTAACTAAATAATTTGAATTTGTGATCACTTGATTTATCTTGGAGTTAACTGTGTCAGCACGTGTCTTTATCACTATCTTCACATTACATTTTCTTAATCACATGTTAATCTACGTAGCTTAAAATTGGTATTATCTTTCATCACTTTAATCTCTGACTCCTCCTGCATAACACACATCATTTTAGGACAGCTTGCATTTAGGGACAGTTAGGATCTTGCATACCTACTAGAAGTGGTAGAACTTTTTCTGTAGGAGAAACTTCGGCACCAATGGACCCTAGCATTCATGATACACTGAACACAATCCTTAACAAGATAGAAAATACGAACAGACAGCTACAAGAAGTTAGGGATCAGGTTGATATCAATTGTAGGGATCTAGCAACCCGAATTGGTAGGCTAGAAACCAATCGGAGAAGAACCACTGAGGAGAAAATTCTCAAAACGACAGTAGGTCTCCTAGGCGTGAGCAAGTTCCACCCTACTATACAGCTGACACTGATGCCCAGTATATCAGGAGCGTTAAAGTCGATGCTCCTTCCTTCGACGGGCGCTTATACCCTCAGGTTTATATAGATTGGCAGTTGCTATGGACCGATATTTTCGTTGGCATGACATGTCTGAGTCAAGGAAGATTCGATTGGCCATAATGATACTAACGGGACAAGCTGGGCAATATTGGGAAAACCTAGAGAGGATGATGAGGTACAGAAGGGAAGACGCAGTAGATACTTGGGAAAGTATGAAAGAGAAGCTTATGCTGAAGTATGTTCCACCATCATTCAGTCAACAATTATTAGACAAATGAAATCGATGAACGCAGGGGAACAAATCAGCCATTGATTACGTTGCTAAATTTGATGAGTATTTGAATCGATGTGGAGCTATCGAGTTAGAATCTCCTGAACAGACCCTATATAGTTCAGGTCCGGTCTTAGGGATGATTATCGCCGAGAGCTCATTGCTCGAGGCATCACGACTCTAGAACAGACATATCAGCTAGTTACCGACTTAGATGAGTCTAGAGGATCCTATTTTAACCGAAATAACTTTAGGGATAACTCTAAAACCGCCACTACTAGCCAGCCAAGCTTCAACCGAACTCTTCCTACCCCAAGTAAACCTGCCTCTAGTTCCTCTAGCGTCAAACCAGCAGGTCCTTCTGGTGCAAAGCCCTTCACATCCGAAAAGAGAAAGGTTAGTGAACCAAGAAAAGTCAACCCTATAACCCAATGCTACAGGTGTCAAGGTTATGGTCACCTTGCCAGCCAGTGCCCGAGTCAAACTAAACCCTCTTTGTAGAAATTCCCATTGAAGATATAGGAGAGGATGATGGAGAAGTGGTTGTGCATCAACAAGATGACTCAGATGCCTCTGTCGAAGAATATGAATTCAATGGGTGCATCAGAACCGTGGAAATGACGAGCCTACCTCCTAGTGTAGCTCGCACCAAAGTACGAGTAGTTAGATGCACTTTAACCAGCCTGAACCACTCAATGACTGGAGAAGGACTGTCATATTTCAAACCTGCACAAAAATTGGCAATAAGAACTGCAAGGTAATAGTGGATAGTGGCAGCTGCATCAACGCTGTTGCGTCAAAGTTAATCACCACCTTGGGGATGAGACCGGTGAAGCATCCAAACCCCTACAAGGTTACATGGATCGGCGCTACATCTATAGATGTTCAGGAGAGATGTCAAATTCCCATCTAGTTTGTCACATACACAGATAATGTGTGGTGTGACATACTCCCCATGAATGTTGGTCATATCATTTTGGGTCGACCATGGTTATTTGACTTAGACGTGACCATATACGGACGTACCAACCAATGTTTGTTCGTCCATAACGAAAAAAAGGTGAAGATTATGCCAAATCAACTGAAACCGCCAACTCGAGAAAAAGAGGTTGACAAAGGGAAAGATAAAGTGGACATTATAAATCCTAAAAAAAGGTGATAAGGGCAAAGGTAAGATGGAATGAATTTGATTAGCCACGATCAAATTGAAAAGAGCTTGCATGAGGGTTCTACTTGTTATACTCTCGTGGCTCGAGAGGCTAACCGGAATATCGAGGAGCAGATTCCTGAGCACATTAAACCAATTCTGGAGGAGTTTTCCGAAACCCTCCCACAAGATCTATCAGGTGAGTTGCCCCCTATGCGAGACATTCAACATGTTATTGACTTAGTCCCAGGAGCAACTTTACCAAATCTGCCCCACTATAGAATGAACCCAACTGAGCATGCGGAATTACAACGACAAGTAGAAGAGTTACTCGACAAGGGGTTCATCAAAGAGAGCTTGAGCCCATGTGCGGTTCCCGCACTTTTGGCGTCAAAGAAGGATGGTACATGGCGTATGTGTGTGGAAAGTCGTGCAATCAATAGAATTACCATCAAGTACCGTTTCCCCATTCCCCGTCTTGATGATATGCTGGATCTGATGTCAGGTACCACAGTCTTCTCTAAAATTAATCTTAAGAGCGGGTACCATCAAATTAGAATCTGACCAGGGGATGAATGGAAAACCGCATTTAAAACTAAAGACGGGTTATATGAATGGTTGGTTATGCCCTTTGGACTGTCCAATGCTCCTAGCACCTTCATGAGAGTAATGACCCAATTGTTTCGACCGTTTATCGGTAAATTCGTGGTGGTCTATTTTGATGACATACTGATTTACAGCCAAACTCAGGAGTAACATATGGGACATCTGAGGCAAGTCCTATGCACATTCCAGACTGAGAAGTTTTATGCCAATTCAGAAAAGTGTGTTTTCTGTATAGATAGGGTTATCTTTTTAGGGTTTGTGGTGTCATCCGAGGGGGTTTCTATAGACCCTGAAAAGGTGAAGGCAATAACCGAATGGCCACAGCCCCGAACGATTAGGGAAGTCCGAAGCTTTCATGGGTTAGCCACTTTCTACCGTCAGTTCATAAAGAATTTTGTGCTATTATGACACCTATAACCGATTGTTTAAAGAGCGAGGGGTTCCAGTGGACTCTTGCTGCCTCCAAGGCTTCGCTGAAATTAAGAGGATGATGATAGAAGCTCCCGTAATGCGTCTCCCTGACTTTTCGAAACCTTTTGAAGTAACTTGTGACGCATCGGGACTGGCAATAGGTGGTGTACTGAGTCAGGAAAGCCACCCTATTGCTTATTTCAGCGAAAAACTAAATGATGCCCGACAACGATACTCCACATATGATAAGGAATTTTATGCGATAATATAGGCTTTGCGCTACTGGAGACATTATCTGTTACCGCAGGAATTTGTGCTGTATTCAGATTATGAAGCGCTAAGGTATCTCAACTCCCAGAAGAGACTGAATGCGAGACATAGTAAATGGGTAGAGTTCCTACAAGATTGCACTTTTGTTCTTAAGTACAAAGCAGGCATCGAGAATAAGGTCGCTGATGCGCTGAGCTGACGTGTCACGACTTTGGTGACTATGAGCACAGAAGTGATTGGATTCGAGAGGTTAAGAGAGGAGTATGATTCATGTCCCAATTTTGGGAAAATTTATGTCACGTTAGGAGACGACCCTGTTCGTGAGATGTACGGTTTTCTCCTTCAAGACGGTTATCTATTCAGATTCCGTAAGCTGTGTATTCCCCGTACGTCCCTCAGGGATTTTCTCTCTTGGGAAATACATGCTGGAGGTCTGGCGGGATATTTCAGTCAGAACAAGACAATTAAGGCCGTTGAACACCGATTCTACTGGCCGAGTCTGAAAAGAGAAGTCTCTAAAATAGTTAGCCAATGTCGCACGTGCCAACTTTGAAAAAACACCTAGAGGGGGGGTGAATAGGTGTAAATGCTAATCTAGGAAACTAAATGCAAACTAAGTGCGCTAAATGCGAAAGCTAATGCAAATTATACACAAACTAATACAATACAACAAGTGTAGCCGAATTCCCCTTTCGAGGCTCTGGACTAACTCCCCTTGATTCCCCTTAAAATGGGTTGAGGTGCTATGTGAAGCTCTTGTTGGATGAGTATAAGTTAGGCACACACACACAAGCAATCCAAGCAAATAAAATACACACAATCAAGCCAAGCATATAAGAATGAATAGCAATATGAATAAATGCAAGGCAATATGAAATATGCACAACACAGGCAAATATGATATGATATGAATATGATGCTTTGCACAAATATAAGAGAGAGAGTTAGAGAGACAATGGATCACAACGCAAACACCAAGATTTGTTTCGAGGTTCGAGCACCTTGCTCTACATCCCCGCCTACACCACCGTGTAGGATTTCCACTATCTCAACTCCCACCGAGGGAACCTCTACCGAAGAGGATTTCTTACAACTCTAGGAGTACCAAACTCCTCTCTCAAACAACAACCTCCTCACAACCGAGGGGTTAGGCCCGTAGCCAATACAACAACCAATCCACACACCTCTACCGAAGAGGCTCACAACCAAACTCTACCTCTACCAAAGAGGCTCACAACCAATACCACTCCGATCACCTCTACCGAAGAGGGATACAACAAATGAAGGAGGGTTTACAACAATGAGGTTTACAACAAACAACCTCAAACACTTCTCTTTCTTTTTCTCTTATCTTTTTCCACAAAAACAAGATCCTAATAGTTTAGGATAGAAGATAGCTCAAGTGTGGATTCAAAGTGTTTTGGAAACAAGCAACAAAGAAAAACCTTTGGGAAAATACTTGCAATATGATAGAATTGAAGATCTAAGCAAAAATCCCAAAAACCTATTTTTCTTTGATTTTCCAAAAATCCTAAACAATAAAGATGAGAAGTTTTTGCACTTAAAACTCTTTTGAACACTTCAGAAAACTGAAAATTTTTCTCTTGGAAAACTTGGCTAAAATCCCAAAGAGATGGGGTTTATATAGCCCCTACACAAAACTAGCCGTTAGGCTGATGTGGCAGCCTGACAGGCCACCGGTCGACCGGTCCGGTCGACCGCCAACGGTCAGAATTATGACCGTTGGGCAACTGCGGTCGACCGGCCCGGTCGACCGAGAAAACCCGAGAGCAGAGCTCTCAACTCGGTCGACCGTCCCGGTCGACCGTGTCTGTGCCTAACAGACGTGCACGTCTGTGCACGTCGGTCGACCGCAACGGTCGACCGGCCCTTGGTGCGGTCGACCGTGACGGTCGACCGACCAGCCTGTCAGCACAAAAACAAGGTCAGAAAATTTTGGGAAAAATATTTTATAAAAACCTTTTATCATTTCTGAAAATTCCATAAAACTTGTTTTATCATTTTATGTTAAAACATAAACATGTGATAAAAATTTCAAGACAATATATCAACATATCAATTCATTTTTGAGTCTTGCAAATTTTATCAAAAACAAAACCTTGTATTTTGTCAAACTTGATTTTTCCAAAACATGAATAGGATAGTCAAAATAAGTTTGTCTAGCAAGTTTAAAGCATGTATGTATATCTAGACCATATCTAATATACATAAGTATAAGGTAAACTTGTTTTGATCTATTATTCATGAAAACCAAATATCAAATCATAAAACGTGTGTGTTTTGTGCACTTGAGCATATCAACTAAACTAAGCTTTACAAATGGATCTAAAACTCTATCTAAACTAGGATACCTAAGTCTTCTTGACGATCTTCATCTTCAAGTAGACTTGCTCCAAAACTCCGTGATTCTCCAAGTGCAAAGGTATGATCTTTAAGCTTTGACACCGGAATCATCATGGAAAGCTTCTAAACTCTTTATTGAAGCTAATCACAACTAATATCCTGTTAATGATCTGAAACTTAGAAGCACAAGAATATTAGTAAACATAACTACATGAGTGTTGATCATCATCAAAACTAGAGTGGAAGGCCATTGGGCCAACAATCTCCCCCTTTTTGATGATGACAAAACTCATGGAGTTATATATGCATGGATTAAAGATAAGCTTTAAGGAAGCTCCCCCTTAACTCATGCATAGGGATAAACAATAAATATATGCAATTAGTATTAAACATGAAACATGCATATGCATAAACAATAAATGGTTCTAGATATCAAATGGAATATTTAAAACAAAATAAGCTCTAGATACCAATTACAAAGCAAACTCTATAAATCAATTAAACTTAATATTCTTGAGATTAAAACATAATATATGCATAAACATAAGCATGCATATAAAACACAAATACTTCTCCCCCTTTTTGTGAATAATCAACAAAGGGGTAAACAATCAAAATCATAGATAAAATGAGGGGTAAAAATCTTTCTTCCCCTTTATGTCAAACAAAACAATAAAAGACAATGTTCTCCCCCTTTTTGTCTAAAACAAAAACAAAGTCAATAAGGGGTGACTACAAACATGATATCAATTAGAAAACATGTCAATGAAGCATCTGATACCAATAAACAAGGATCAATATATGTTATATGCTATATACATTCATGAAGAGGAAGACGCTAAGTTAGCTTCCCTACACATATGCATTACATGAAGAAGGGATGACAAGCCCCAATTCACATAACACATATTATGTAATGCATAAGAGGAGATGTGAAGCTCCCCCTACACACGTATATCATATAAAGAAGAATTGTCAAGCTCCTCAATTTATAATATACTCAACATGAATCTATATGTAAGAGAGATGTTAAGCTCTCCTTGCATATAGGAAAATCAAAACTTTGAATATTTCTTTAAACAACATTTGGAAATACCAATTGTAATTAAACATAAGTCTCGAATTCTTAAACATGAATCTTGAAACCAAAACAAATTTTGAATTTCTTAAATATGTACCAATTGTAAATATTTTACCAATTGAAAAGATTTTACATAGAAACATTGATACCAATTGTAAGAATTGTTCATTTTAAAAACATATAATTTGATGTTGATATCATATGTTTAAAATAACAACTTTTAATCATAAAGAGTGGGAGTACAAATACCAATTGAATACAAAATCAAATTTTCTCCCCCTTTATGAAATACAAACTAAAGTCATGCATAGTCTTGATAACAATTTAAAAGTAATCAATTTAAACAAAATTGAAACTCAAGCACTAGCATAAACACAAACATATATATGTATGAAAAATAGATACCAATAGAACTTGATATACTTGGAATTTAAAGCATACATACATACAAAACATATATGAGTATACCAGAAGATCAAAATGATACCAATTGAAAGAGTTCAATGATACCAATTGACATAACAATAAGTTCAAGTGTATACATCATATTATCTACCACCCAATTATAATTCAAGTTTTAAAGATTTTCAATTTAGGGCATACATGAACATGATCTCCCATCCTACCGCCCTTGGAAGGTAGGGGTTTTCAAAGATAGATTTGAAAATGTAGTTTTGTTTGAAAATCACTACCAAAATAAAGAACACCGCAACTAGTTAAATGGAAAACTTGTTAACTAGCACGAAATCCTTCAAGTAAGGAATAAAACAAAATTGAAATTCACATGATAATCATCACTCTAACCAATAAAGCATAACTCATGAGAAACAAAACATGAGCAATAGATATGAGTGTACAAATAATATGTGAAGATCATAATCAAGAAAAATATTTCATTAAGCTCAATTATTCCTTAAAACATAATTCCATCAAAAACATGAAAAATCATATAAAACTCCTTATTTAATCTTCAAGGCATATGTATGTCTAATACAAGCTAAAATATACATACATATCCAAAACTCAACGAGTCCACTAAATGTATATTCATGAAGGCACGCGGCTCAAAAAGATGTATATGTATAAGATTAGTTTGAACTAGATAGACATATACATGAAGTTAAACATAAATACATGAAACATGAAAAACTAAATTTTCATCACAACAAATTTCATTTCAAGGTATATGTATGAATTGTCAAACATGAAGTATACATACATATCCCTAAACACAATTGAGTCCAAATATAGATTTGCATGAAAGGCAAATGACTCAAGGGGTATACATGTATATCCTAAAGTTTGGCAATACAAACATATACATGAAGTGAAACACACAATTATAAAACAAATTCAAAAATGGAATACAAGTTTGAAATGTATGAATCATCAAAACTAGACTATACTAACACATGTAATGAGTTCAAATAAGCAATCAAGCCCAAACATACATAGATTTATTTGTGGCCCACTATATGTACAAGTATAATTCCTAGTTTTAATGAAAATTAACACTTAAACATGTAATCAAGTCATTGAGCATCAAAACAAACACGAATACCATATCTCTAACTAAAACACATACAAAATTCATCAAAATTCTTTTATTTGAATTTTAAACTACATATACATGCAAATAGGTATAACAAGTATAGATGAACGAATCATCAAAACTAGCTCATGCGTGTACATATAGTGAATACAAATGAGCATGAAGTTCAATTGCATATAAAACAAATGTAACTCACTATTTGTACATGTATAACACAAGTTTTGACAAAATCCACATTTAAACATGTCATAACCACAAGGAGTATCAAAACAAGCTAGAAATCAACATCATAAGAACTAAAACATGATTACTATGTAAATTCACATGCAATAGATTCATGATGTACATTATAGCTAAACAAACGGTGAGAACACTAAATGTGAATCAAATAAGCATGTGTGTCTCAAATACTATACATGTATGTCAAGGATCTAATAAACATGGAATGAACATACTAATTCATAGACATCAAAAACATGCCATAATTAAATGAATATGAAAGCATGGGAGTTTAGGAATCGTTACCAAAACCTCAAGGCAACTCTCCTTGTCTCCAAAACTTGGTGGTCCTCTCCACCATCTCTTCCCTTGAAAGTGATGCATCCAATTGATTTCCTTTAAGTCCGGAACGCATCTACTCCAAGGTGCTATCACTCTCACGTCATGTGAGAGCCCACACCTACATCATAAACAATAGGAGGGGTGGTCTTTGGTACCCACATCTTGTTGGGTCCATGGGGGTTAGTCCCTTCTCTAACCCAAACAAATTTCTTTGCTAAATTAGTAGTATGTAATCTATCAAAACAAAATTTAGTAAGGTGGCCCTTACGTCCACAATGTGTACATGTGTACACATGAGCATACTTGTGTTGATGGTGTCCGTGTGAAGCATGTGTATGCCGTGATGGGTGTGCATGCATAAAGGATGGAACTTGTTTCTTTCGAACCAAGGTTTCCAACCGTGAGTGGTTCATGGCACATTGGCTCATAGTGGAGCCCAAACAATCTACTCTCTTCTTTAGCATACAAATATCATCATTAATCCTAGAAGAAGAGGTACATGCATTAGGTAGACTAGATGAAGAAGCTACACTAGCATGGCAAACATGTGCATCCATCTTATTTTGCAAAACAATGTTTTTCTTTAAACACACATCTAAATCATTTGAAATAGAAATAATTTTATTTTTCAAATCAACATTCTCTTTTAAAACAAAATCAATTTTTGAAGACAAATTTTCATTTTTCTTCAAAAGAGTTTCACAATCATTTTTAGACTTTAAAAATTTATTTTCTTTTAAAGCAAGTGCCAATTGAGATCTCAATGAATCCCTTTCATTATAGACCTCAACTTTCTCTTGCAAAACACAATCAAGTCTAGAGTGCAAACATATATTTTCTTTTTCAATATCTAAACTTTTCTTTTTCAAAATTTTATACTTCTCAATTAATTTTTCACACACAATAGATAGTTCTTCATTTAAAGCATGGGGATCAACAAAATCATTTGAAGAACTAGCACAATCATTACTATCTAGTTGAGTTTCCGATTGTACCTCAAGGGAGTCATTCCCTTGGACCATGTAGCATTGTTGTGGTTCGGATTCTCCACTAGATTCCTCTTCTTGTTGGGTTTGGACTTGAAGCTTGGAGGTGTTGATGGTTGTCAATTTGTTCCACACTACAAAAGCGGAATCAAAGTTAGAAACACATAAAAGATAATCTTTAGATAAAGTGCTTCTAATGGCCTCTAGGGCTTGTGCATTGGCCCCTATATGATTGCAATCACCAAGATAACATCTCTTGGTGGCGGCAAGGAAGACATGCAAACCTAGGGTCTTTAGGTACATGGACATCCTATACTTCCAAACATCAATGTTGGAAGGGTCAAAGCTAGGAGGGGTCATGAAGTCCATGGTATAAACTAAATATGTGCAAACAATCAAATGCAAATGTAGATTAGCAAGCAAATGGATCTCACTCCTAGGATGTTAAGCCAAGTATCAGGAGCACTAGCTCTGATACCAATTGAAAAAACACCTAGAGGGGGGGGTGAATAGGTGTAAATGCTAATCTAGGAAACTAAATGCAAACTAAGTGCGCTAAATGCGGAAGCTAATGTAAATTATGCACAAACTAATACAATACAACAAGTGTAGCCGAATTCCCCTTTCGAGGCTCTGGACTAACTCCCCTTGATTCCCCTTGAAATGGGTTGAGGTGCTATGTGAAGCTCTTGTTGGATGAGTATAAGTTAGGCACACACACAAGCAATCCAAGCAATATAAAATACACACAATCAAGCCAAGCATATAAGAATGAATAGCAATATGAATAAATGCAAGGCAATATGAAATATGCACAACACAGGCAAATATGATATGATATGAATATGATGCTTTGCACAAATATAAGAGAGAGTTAGAGAGACAATGGATCACAACGCAAACACCAAGATTTGTTTCGAGGTTCGAGCACCTTGCTCTACATCCCCGCCTACACCACCGTGTAGGATTTCCACTATCTCAACTCCCACCGAGGGAACCTCTACCGAAGAGGATTTCTTACAACTCTAGGAGTACCAAACACCTCTCTCAAACAACAACCTCCTCACAACTGAGGGTTAGGCCCGTAGCCAATACAACAACCAATCCACACACCTCTACCGAAGAGGCTCACAACCAAACTCTACCTCTACCAAAGAGGCTCACAACCAATACCACTCCATCACCTCTACCGAAGAGGGATACAACAAATGAAGGAGGGTTTACAACAATGAGGTTTACAACAAACAACCTCAAACACTTCTCTTTCTTTTTCTCTTATCTTTTTCCACAAAAACAAGATCCTAATAGTTTAGGATAGAAGATAGCTCAAGTGTGGATTCAAAGTGTTTTTGGAAACAAGCAACAAAGAAAAACCTTTGGGAAAATACTTGCAATATGATAGAATTGAAGATCTAAGCAAAAATCCCAAAAACCTATTTTTCTTTGATTTTCCAAAAACCCTAAACAATAAAGATGAGAAGTTTTTGCACTTAAAACTCTTTGAAAACTCTTTTAAACACTTCAGAAAACTGAAAATTTTTCTCTTGGAAAACTTGGCTAAAATCCCCAAAGAGATGGGGTTTATATAGCCCCTACACAAAACTAGCCGTTAGGCTGATGTGGCAGCCTGACAGGCCACCGGTCGACCGGTCCGGTCGACCGCCAACGGTCAGAATTATGACCGTTGGGCAACTGCGGTCGACCGGCCCGGTCGACCGAGAAAACCCGAGAGCAGAGCTCTCAACTCGGTCGACCGTCCCGGTCGACCGTGTCTGTGCCTAACAGACGTGCACGTCTGTGCACGTCGGTCGACCGCAACGGTCGACCGGCCCTTGGTGCGGTCGACCGTGACGGTCGACCGACCAGCCTGTCAGCACAAAAACAAGGTCAGAAAATTTTGGGAAAAATATTTTATAAAAACCTTTTATCATTTCTGAAAATTCCATAAAACTTGTTTTATCATTTTATGTTAAAACATAAACATGTGATAAAAATTTCAAGACAATATATCAACATATCAATTCATTTTTGAGTCTTGCAAATTTTATCAAAAACAAAACCTTGTATTTTGTCAAACTTGATTTTTCCAAAACATGAATAGGATAGTCAAAATAAGTTTGTCTAGCAAGTTTAAAGCATGTATGTATATCTAGACCATATCTAATATACATAAGTATAAGGTAAACTTGTTTTGATCTATTATTCATGAAAACCAAATATCAAATCATAAAACGTGTGTGTTTTGTGCACTTGAGCATATCAACTAAACTAAGCTTTACAAATGGATCTAAAACTCTATCTAAACTAGGATACCTAAGTCTTCTTGACGATCTTCATCTTCAAGTAGACTTGCTCCAAAACTCCGTGATTCTCCAAGTGCAAAGGTATGATCTTTAAGCTTTGACACTGGAATCATCATGGAAAGCTTCTAAACTCCTTGTTGAAGCTAATCACCAACTAATATCCTGTTAATGATCTGAAACTTAGAAGCACAAGAATATTAGTAAACATAACTACATGAGTGTTGATCATCATCAAAACTAGAGTGGAAGGCCATTGGGCCAACAAACTTGCCAAGCAACAAAAGCAGATTGCCGGACCTTACACTCCTCTTCCTGTACCTAATTGCCCCTGGTAAGACGTGAGCCTAGACTTCATACTAGGATTGCCAAAACTCAGAAAAAGCACGACTCTATCCTAGTAGTAGTTGATCGATTCTCGAAAATGGCTCACTTTATCCCATGTTCCAAGACCTCAGATGCGTCTCGAGTAGCTGTCTTGTTCTTTGATAATATCGTCAAGTTGCATGGGATACTTAAAACCATGGTGTCCGATAGGGACGTTAAGTTTGTTAGATGCTTCTGGAAAATACTTTGGCATAAGATGGGCACCAAACTGAAATTCTCAACAGCCTTTCATTCACAGACAGATGGCTAAACCGATGTAGTAAACAGAATACTAGGAAATCTCCTTAGGTGTCTAGTTGGAGAAAATTTGAAAACTTGGGATCTCATTTTGCCTATGGCTGAATTTGCATATAATGGATCTGTCAATAGGACTACGGGTCTTAATCCTTTTGAAATAGTAAACGGTTTTAAGCCCAGGCAAACAGTTGACTTAATTCCCATGGCTCATCATCATTCTAGAGTATCAGACTCAACATCAGCATTTGCATCTCATATCCGTGCATTACACGAGGAGATCAGAGAAAAGATAATGGAAAATAATACTGATTATAAAGCTGCTGCAGATCTATATCGCCGATTAAGAACTTTTAATGTCGGAGATTATGTGAGGGTCCGCATGAGACCCGAACGATTTCCACCAGGAACCGTGAAGAAATTACACGCGCGGAGCGCAGGGCCATTCAAGATTCTCAAGAAAATCAATTCAAATATTTATGTGGTGGATCTCCCACCTGACTTTGGCATAAGTTGCACTTTTAATGTTGAGGATTTGGTTTCATATAGAGGTACCTTTGATACCCCTTCTGACCCATTCGTGGATGAGCCAAGTTAAGACCTTCTTTCTGAGAGCCTCCACTACCTCCACTTCCCCCTAAACTGTCCTATGCAACAGAAAATATAGATTCTATCTTGGATGATCAGATTGTCTCTACTAGAGACGGAGGGACGCGACACTATCTCATTAAGTGGACAGGAAAACCTGATTCAGAAAATTCTTGGATTACCGAGGAAGACCTCTAGCATATGGATCCTGATCGCCTGGAGCGCTACCATAGCTAGCAGCAGTTCAGTCCCCCACACTCGACGGGGTCGAGTCCTTTCCACTCGGGGGAATTGATAAGGACATCATGCCGCTCAGGGGCAGATTCGATCGAGTATACTTAAGGAAGCGACACACTGGAGTTCTTTGGCTTTAGATTGGATTTGTTTCAGCTTTATTTGTAGTAGATGTTTTAGCTTTATTTGTGTTCTTTTGTAGGCGTTTAGTACCACATCGGTTATTTCCCAGTAGTCCTCTTTTGTAAAGCCTATATAAGGCCCCTAGACTATTGTATTGGATTATTGAATGATTAAAATTTTCTCAAATTATCTGGCTTAATTCTTGAGTTTATTTGCTCTCGAGTTTTGGGGTGAGAAGCCCGCGTAAGGGGTGAAAACTCAAAATCTTATCCTGTTCTCAAGTTCAAATTTTGGTTACAATTTGAAGGTGGTTGCGTTCCAGGTTAGTTTTACATCACTTCTCTTTGAATACACTCAGGCAGCATTGTTCTTAGTTCCTTCCCTGATATCCCTTACGTTGATTAGCTCATTCCAAATTGAATCTACAAATATTGCTTCTTCAAACTCTCATTTTCTTTTAGAAATCATGCTTTATTTGACTTCGCCTGTCACCAGAAGATGCAGCTGAACTGTGGTTAAATCTTATTTAACTTGAAACTGGATCCATGTGTAATGGAACCACCTTTACTATTGTATGTTTAACCAGAAACCTATAAGTATATATTTTCGACAAATTTTTATGCCTACATTGAAGATATTTAACCCACAAAGTTTCTGTTAAGGATCACAAGTAAAGAATAGTCACACGAGGTGTAGGATGTGCAGGCTTATAATATTTCCTTTAAAAAAATTCCATTTGGTTAATCATTGAGATGGATTGCAATATACTAAAGATAGGATAAGAAATGAGTGCATTCGTAAAAAATTTAAGTAGCAGCTCCAATTGAGAATGAAATGAGGTGTTTCCAATCGAGACGACCTGGTTATGTACAATGGGGGCCAATAAGTGTGCCAGGATGAAAGCAACTAAAAAGAATACACTAGTTGTTAGTTTAAGTAGGAAATGACGCTTAACATAACTGAATGGAAGAAAATGATTCATATAGGCAACCCTAATGTATAGGATAATGGCTTTGTTATTGTTCATTGTTACAATGTATGTTAGTGTACCTTGTCATTGATGTTTGATTAGATTCTACCTTTGGTATGGAAAATATGGATTCTATTTCTCAACTGTATCTTTTGATGACAAGTTTGCGTTTAGTTGTTCTACTGAACAATTGTTCATTGTTACAATGTATGTAAGTGCCCCTTCATTGATGTTTGATTAGATTCTACCTTTGGTATGGAAAATATGGATGCTATTTCTCAACTGTATCTTTTGATGACAAGTTTGCATTTCGTTGTTCTACTGATCAATTGTTCATTGTTACAATGTATGTTAGTACCTTGTCCATTGATGTTTGATTAGATTCTACCTTTGGTATGGAAAATATGGATTCTATTTCTTAACTGTATCTTTTGACGACAAATTTGCATTTAGTTGTTCTACTGATAAATTGTTCATTGTCTGACCAGTATAGTAATCTGTTATATGGTTCTGAAACTAAAACTCTCACATTTCTCTCCTTGTGATCACTGCAGCGTCAGCAACCTCAGCAAGCCCGTCTGACGATGCCTACCACAATTGCACGCCAGCAAGCAGTATCGCCACAACTTCAGCCGATTGTACGTCCACCACCACCACCTGCTAGCCCCACAAAGAGCCAGGTGCAAGAACCTGCCAAGGCAGGCGCAGCACCTTCTTCTGTAGTAGTCCCTCCTCCCACTGCCGCTCAGCCTCTATCATCGGGAAATACTAAGAGCCTACCTGCTTCTTCGGAGACTGTTTCATCTTCAAATTCCCCCAGTGAGGCTGAGGCAATGCAGGTTGAAGTGGCTAACGCCACATCAAACAAAGACTCGAATCCTCCTGCCCCTCAAGAGAGACCCATGGAAGAGGCAATACGTGTCACCCGTGGGAGGTTGAGAAAGCGAGCTGCAACAGCTGGTCCCGAAACTCGGTAGCAGTATTATTTGCAAATTGTTGCCTCGCTGTCTTTCTACTTTCTCAGAGCTTGCTTCTTCCTTTTTGGTAGAGGGGTGGAGAAGATGTTCCTGTTATTGTTCTAGGTGGGGGAAAATATTTTTAGCTTCTTCCTCAATGTGAGTAAATAACCTTGGTGTGGTTGGAGACATGGAACTAGTGGCTAATTCTTGCTAATGAGTTTGGTTTATGTGATAAAGGTGTATTGATATTTGTTTCTACAATTAGCTTTTTTGCGGTGCATCGACGGGTATTTTCCCCCCTTCTCTTCTCTTCTTCTTAGGTATAAAGATGGAAATCTGGGTGCCTGATATTATTTCATAACGGACAGTAGTAATGGACTTATGAGTGCTGATGGGCCAGACCAGGCTTGAGCCCACTTGCCATGAATATGGGTCGGCCCAACCTCATCCTACCTACCCTCAAAATCCGTAAGGAATATGGATGGATGATCGCAAACGTTTTATGTGCGCGCGCATGCCCCTGCTTTAGAATTTACTCTAGGGTTGGTAATGGGTCCGGGTTGGATGAAAAATTTTGGTACATGACCGACACGATGGGCCCTGGGCTGTAAATTTACGGCTTATTTAATTTAGTTCCGTGCTTGAATTCATCTTGGCCTGTGACATGACACGATCCATGTCATGACCCAATAAAGATACGAATGAAGCTCCACTGGACCAGCACAATGGGTTATCTAATTAATAGTATTCTTTTTAACTCTTAATCCTCTAATTAATTTAAATTATATCTTAATGATCTCAACCTTTAATAAACTGTAACCTTACTAATTTTCATGTGAGAATCTGTATAATAAGTTACAAAATTAATAAGTTGTAAAATTAAATGTTTTAGAAATTATTAGAGGCAAAATGTGTGAAATAGGGACGAGTAGATATAAAATAGACACAAATATTAGACTCTTCAAGCATGAATGGAGGGAGTGAATAGAGGCCTAGTAGGACACGTGAACCGCCCTAGCATCCAGTTGACTGGTACGATTTATAGGTTTAGACTCATGCAGTATTCTGAGTTGCGCCTGAGCCTAAATGTTCTTATGTAAGCCGGGTCTGGGCTTGACACAGTCTAGATGTTTTTACATAAGTCAGGTCTGAGCTTGGCTAGGCACGACCCTAATGACCCTAATAACAGTGATATTGCTAATTAACAAAGTGTAATCATGTTATACTAAGTTTAAAAAGTAAATACCTTTCTACTTTCAGGGGAGAGCATGGCTGCAGCTGTTGAAGGGTTTAGTTTTAAAACATTCGATTACACATCAGGATATCACATCATACAGTGAGGTTCTTGTTTCGAGATCTGACTTCACCAATCAATTATTAAAGAAACAACAGTTATTAGATCTTTAGGTGCTTCAATTACATGTAATATTATTATTATTGTGTACTAGTAAATAAGTACATTACATGTGTATTATTATTGTTATTGTTATTGTACTGGAGCATGTGCAATCAATAGCCAGAAATTTGGGACAAAATTAAAAAAAACGTTGGAGCATGATGTCCTCGTCAGGTCAGCCCTCGCCAAACAGATTCCAGCGTTCACAAAATCATATTATTTGATTGATTGATGGTCCAAAATTCTATTCCTGGGTCTCTTTCAACAGTATTAATCCCTCTGCTAAGTCTATTTGTTTGATCGTTATTAAGGTCCTGTAGTTATTAATTTGTCAGGGGATTGAAATCTAATGACGGTCTAAAGATTGTGAATACCGACTTGAATTATATTTAACCGTCCAAAGACTTGGGCACTGCTTTTTACTAATAATTATTGTAGTGGTACCCCGAGACATAATGCAAAGTTTATATGTGTTGTTTTAGGGACGTGTTTGTTTTCTGTAATTGGTCAATAAATAGTAAAATATAATTGCAGCAAAATCACTTATGACGTTTGCTTAAAGCTGTAAGTCATAAAATCTCACTTACATCACAGACAGTTAATTTTGCGGTGAAGCAAATCTGTGTTGCAGATAGTTAATTATAATTAAATTAATATTATTTTATTACTAAATCCATTTACATATAAAAACGCTATCATCATATCCCGAATCAATTATTAAAGAATTAATGACTAAAATCGTTAGAACTCCTCAATCACATGTATATTACTGTTAGAACTCCTCAATTACATCATCACATTATCCACAACCAGTACTAAAACAATTAACACTTATAAAATCATTAGAACTTCTAATCACTTGGGTATATAATTTGTACCAACACTAGTCGAACATGGCAATCACTTGGCACGAAATTGGGACAAAATAACTGCTCCAGGTCGATGAACTCCTCAGCCGTCGACAAACAGAATCCAACACTCACAAAATTCATTTTAATTTTATTTTCTTTGCCATTATAATAAGCTGTAGCCTGGTATAAATAGAATTTCAATCCAAACTCTTACATATTGCAACAAGATTTTATTACTATAATGGCACTTGCAAATTATTTAAGGGATGATAGTCTTGAATTTTATTAGCTCCTTTAATTAGCATTCATCCCTTGTCGAGCATCTGTATCAACTAACCAGCTTATATAAATCTGCGCATCGACAGCTTTCTCTCGTGAATTATAAGAGTTTTATAGTTATTGTTAGTTATAAATAATTGTGAGTTCAGTATGGATTCGTTCAAGGACTTTTGGCGCTGGTTGACTTGAAGCAATCAGCTCTGACTATACTGTGTGACAGAGACGTAATGCAAATTCCATGAGTTTTATTATTATATATATATATATAGCGAGTTGATCTCCTAAGAACGGTTCTCACGGATTCCTGTGAGAACCCATTGATGAACCCATTGAGTCTTTCGCGTTTCATTAAAAAGCTTTTAATGAAAACAAGCCCGAAAAATATAAAAAAATAAAAAATCCTCAGGACACGTACACACACACACGGTGCAATAAAGGAGAAGGAAGAAATGTACTACAAAAAAGAAGAGCAAAAACATCAAAATGCCTAAAGCAAAAAAAACAGGAAGCAAGCTTTGGGACAAGCCAGCACAGCAAAAACAAGGTACCAAGTTAGCGTCGTCAATTACATGAGATCAGAGTTGGGGTCACAGTTCTTATTCGATCGAGAGTCTTCCGAGTGTGAATCAGATATGTCACCCAATAATAATATCCTCATCTCCTCTGTCTGAATTGACATTGCTCTAGTAAAAAAAATAATAAAAGAATAGTAAATATGAATTTTTTAATTATTATTATTCTCATCAATCATCATCGTAGTCGCCAAGTTGAGAATTGATGTGCCATCACATGTTAAACAATACAAAAATTAATACATAAATAAGAGAATTTCCTTGGGTCCAGAATATAATAATTAGAACGTTTTAAATAATAATAATAATGATTGAACAGCTGGGCATGGGAAGACCTGGGCACAAAGGAAAAACTCTGCAGGTTGGAACTCAGACACGACCACTTATAAAAAAAAAATGTAAGTTACTCTCAAGTCAATTTTTTTTTTCTTTTCTACGTGTTAATTAGTTACAGAGCTCTGTCCGGCTATTAACCCAAAAAAAAAAACATTTAAAAATTAGTATTTCAATAGACTTGGTAACAAAGGAAACTGTCACGTTCATTATAAAGGAGCATCACTTTTGAGGTATGACTCTGATACCAATTGAAGGACTCAGGACACCATCCCAAAAGACTAATCTATTAGGTAGAGTTACCCAAATCCTTATAAACCCAAGACCATCCCACATCTAGCCAATGTGGGACTATTTGTTCGACCTAAAATCCCAACAAGACTCACACATGACCCTTATTTTATTTTATTTTATTGTTATTATTTTATTTTTGAATCTCTTTGCAAATGTTCGTTTCAGTATGCAAAAGATTAGGCCGGTGGATGTGGTTGGGTCCAGTCCCGGGCCAAGACAAAAGGTTTGATCAACCAAACCCTAATCTCAGTTCATCAGATCCCCATATTTTCTTTCAAAATAACAGATTCCTCAAATACAACTGGTATTGACAAAAGGGAATACTATTGGCCAAATCTGCCAGCCTAAACTTATTGCCCATCTCTGTCAAGCCATTAATGAAACCAGACAATATTCGAATTTATTTTTCTTTGATAAGAGAATCGAATTTTCTGTTCTGAAGATGGAAAACAAAGAAGAAAACGAAAGAGAGCCGTTACCGGAGCTATTCTGAAATCTGCAGACTGCAGTTCTCTCCCAAAAATCTATAGAAATACTGAACATATATTGGTTTTTTTCACCTATTATTTCACCAAAGAAAAACAGTAAGTTTTAATTTTCTGCAAGGCTCCTACATATATTTATTTCAACTTTCAGTATAATTTTCTTCTTATAACAACAAAAACTTGAATTATTATTGACCCCTTAGAGGACCCCGGCATGGATTCTCACTCAACAATTCGATCAAAAGTATATAGAAATTTGGGGGCAAAAAAAAAAAAAAAAGGAAACCAACAAATCTCATAAAAAAAAAAACTGAAATATTTAAGATCCCAGAACCTTCGTTGTTATATTTTCACTTTTTTATAGATAGAACCACCAAATTACAAAACTGAAGAAAAGCCCCTCGGATGATCAAAATTTACAATGAACACCCTCGTCGCCCCCGAACCTCTTCCGCTTCTTTTCATTTACAACATCGCAAAATCATCACCGAAAGCTATAACCCAAAGTAGTAAAAGAAAAGCGCACCACCAAATAAAAAAAAAAGAAAAAAAAAAGAAAAGAAAAGAAACTCAGTTGCGCTCGGAAATTAGAGAAACTTCTCTCTAATTCTTTCTTCCTTCAATCCCATCTGGTTCTCTTTCGCGTACCCCTGATGATCTCTCTTATCGGATTCGGGTGTCAGCCCGCAACAACCGTGCCCGTAGCCCTCATATGGATCTTCTCAGATTTGGAAGGGCTCGACGAGCTCTTGCTCTTCTGCTGTGGCTTTTGGGCCATCTTCAGCCTCTTCTCGCTAGCCTCGTCCATCTCGATCTGCTCCTCCCTGCACTCCTCGCTGCAGAACGGCGTGTCCCCTCTGCAAACAAAATCCCCAAAATACCCCCATCAACAACCGCCATCGTTTCCAAAACAATCAAGTAATTTCAATATAAACCGAAGGGTAATTTGGGGAAAGACAGAAGGATCAGCACCTGTACATGTAGATGTCGCGGCCGCCGCCGAGCGGCTTCTTGCAGAGGTGGCAGGAGTCGAGGAAGTGGTGGGCCCCCTCTTCGTCGTCGGAGAAGAAGAAGCAGCGCGGGGAGCGAGGGCTGCGGGCCGCCATGTGCTTTCTGTAGAAGGAGGACGAGGAGGGGTGTTTTGGGAAGGGGAAGACGGTGGATGGGGCAGAGAAGCCGCCGCCGGACTCAAGGTCGGCGGTGGAAAGGGACTCGAAGGAGGAGGAAGGAGAGAAGGCGGGGCTGCTGCTGTTGTTTTGTTCTTCCATGGAGTAAGATTTTCTTTTATAAAATTTGTATATTGATTTTGGGTGGGATTTTGAGGAAGGAGAAGGGTAGGGGTAGGGTCATAAAGGCAGAGTTAGTGGGGGGAGTTATAATGATGATGAGGGGATGAGTTTATAGCGTGCGAGAAGAGGGAGAGCGAGAGAGACTGAGCTTTAGAGAGAGAAAAAAGAGGGAGTTTTTAGATTTCTGTGAGAGAGAGAGAGGGAGAGGGAAAAAAAAAAAAATTAACAAGTGGCGTTCAACCCACGGGCTGCTTCTGGAATCCTGTCATGTGAATGAATCCATAGGCCTTGCGGGCCCCTTAAAACATCATTTTCTTTGATTTACTTTTGAGAATCTTGAGAGAAAAAGGTTGGCCTTTTTAATTAAGTTCTGCAGATTTAACATATTAGCCCCGTAAAGGGCACTTAATTGCACAAACAAGAACACTAGAGATGGAAGCAAACATGAATGAAGGCAAAAGGCAGAGATTTATTAGTTGATGAATTTTACAGGAATTGCCCCCTCACTAAAGCTATGTCGAGAAAGATATGCATCCATAAGAACCCAACATTCTCATTTAAGAATTTATGATAATATTCATGTTGTGAATATTGTGAAATATACCAAGCATCCAGACAGTTTCAGCTATTTGTAAAATACAAGTAACCAGCTCTCAACAAATTCCCCTTCAAAAATTTGCTTTTCAAAAATAGGGTATGTAAAATTTTTTTTTATTTAATTATTAGTGTATGCAATTTGTATTGATATGTCAACTTTGCACGTATGGAGGCTCAAGTTCCTTTTCTATTTCATAAAAGTGCTAAATTAACATTTGATAGGGGTGTTCATTAGAAAATCAGATGGACCCACACTAAACTTGCTGTGGACAAATTTGCCAAAGGAAACTTTAAGCCACCTTATTACCAAATTGCCATTGCCTGAGGCAGTGCCCATAGGGGTGCTTTCGTGGTTACGAGTATAAAATAAGCCTCTGAAATAAGCAAATAAAAAATCACGATTCCGTGAAGAACCGCCTAGATCTCTGGCTGGCCCACACTTCACTCAACCAACGGCCACATGCCCGTTGCGTCACGAACCTAACTTTTTCACCGGCTGTGGCCGGTGTCTCGAAACCGTACAGAGCCAGACTCCTCTCCGCTGACGACACCCCGGCCCCACAGAACTGCCAGACCGCTTTGTCGCCTTGCGCCCCGTTTCCCACCTGCACTTACCCGCACCCTTCTTTTTCTCCCACCGAGATGGGACCACCGCCCCTATTTTTAATTAGCGGGGTCCGCGATATAATAGTGGCTTGGGTCTGGGGGAGGTTTTTGGTGCGACTCGAGATTCGAGGTCGCGGTTCCCTCGTCGCACGCTACGGGCAGGCACCGGACGTGGATTCGTCTGCTTCGGGCAGCTTGCTGTGACGTGGCGGGCAGCTAGAACCTTCTTTGTCCTCGCCCTTCCCAACAAAGGAATTTAATTTATTGCTAATCTTTTTAACCTAATAACCCTTCCCGTAATTCATTTTACACTGACCCCGCGGAGCATCATAGATTAAGCTGCTCCCTTCCAATTATCCCGTTGGATGATTTACTTAAAGCGTTTAAAAATGTGGGGGCCAGTATAATTAGACCACGTTAAGGTGTTCCCTGCTCGAAAAGGAAGGAAAAGTCAAAAGAGATGCGACTCTTGCTTTTTTATCGTTTGATTTGAGTGACTGATCCCTACTTAAAACTATAATGAAATGAAATGAAATATGAAAATAGCAAAAGCGGTGAGTTTTTGGAAATGGCGGAACAGCGTAAGTTTTGGGCTCTCGCACCTCTGGAGTCTCAAAAGTCCCTCTCACGAGAAAAAGGAGGTCGGTTACTTTTTCTTGTCCCTTGTGATGCTCACGACATTTATAGTGGCACACTGGTCCCCGTCGTTTTCGGGCAGGTGAAAAATATCGTACGATCACCGCGGAGTACGATAGCCCAAGTGAGCACCGGTCTCAGACTTCTTGCACACTTCCCAGTTATTTGAGTCTTTGTATTGGACTGAATTCATTAGGTTTTTAGATCGCTGGATCGTCGTCATCTATTAATTTTATGCATCTTGTTCCCATTAATAATGTTTAATTATTTGACCAAAGTAATTTTATTTATTTATTATATTGACTCACAACTCTTGTGAGTTGCTGATTCATTTGAATCAGCAGAAATCTTTATTGGTCAGATTTTAGAAATTTAAACAATGTAGAAGCCATGCCATGTATTTAACATAGTTTCAACATTGGCTATAAATTTTTTTTGCTTGTGGAACAAGTTGAATGGAATTTTCTTGGCCGTTAATGTTTTAGATGATGATACTTCTGAGTCAGTGAAATTAACAATATAATGAAAATGCCTTTGAGGTCTCTCAATAGTGAAAAGGGAGCGAGTTTTAAACTTTTATTTATATACACACACTTGTGTCATACCGAAATAATTCAAGGACAAATTCTTCCCACTTAAATAAAACTCTATGACATTCGAATAAAGATCCACTCCGTTGAAGTTATCTACATTATTTCAAGTAACCAAAAATTAAAAATCATATATTTTGAATACTTTTTTCCATCCATCAAGTAGGCACAAAATGGACGTCCGAAATAGTGAGTTAGTTTAACGAAGCAGAATATTTGAAATCTAAAAAAAAAAATTGACATGTAAGAGGGTTTTTAAGAGTTTAGTTCATGATGAAATGATCGGATCGAGAATTTGTATGTCTAAAGATGTAGATCTAAGAAATATGCTATTTTCAGCCATCATTTTGCGTCTACTTGATGGATAAAAAAAAAAGTATTAAAATTATATTATTTTTAATTTTTAGTTACTTGAAATAATGTAGATCAATTTCAATAGAATGTATCTTGCATTTAGATATCGTAGGGTTGTATTTAATGGGAACAATTCGACCTCGAATCCTTCCGGAATGACATAAGTTCTAACATCTCGACTTATTAAAAAAAATCCCAATTTACACATTAATATCCGATTATGAGATAATACAGGGGTATTTAGGATCGATAGCTATAACATTTAGATTATTTATGTTGGAGGAGAGAGTACAGTAGAGGAAGTGAAGTCATGCCAGGTGCTGTTGAAGACTGCCAAGGAGTCTACGACGAAAGGCGACGGAACAGCAGGCATGAAAAAGAAGCAGCAGCAGAAAAGACAGTGGTCGGTCGACCGGACCGGTCGACCGACGTGCACGAAAGTGCACAGGTTTGCTCCCAGGTTGCTTCGGTCGACCGGACCGGTCGACCGAAGAGGGTCTTGGTTGCGTCGGTCGACCGGACCGGTCGACCGGAAAGGGTCTCTGTAAGCAACCCAACTCTCTGTTTGTTTCGGTCGACCGGCTCGGTCGACCGTAAGAGGGAGTCGGTCGACCGGCCGGTCGACCGATAGTCGGGTTTTGGGCGAAATCTGTTGTTTCGGGAAGTTATGTATTTAAGCCCTGGTTGTAATTTTTTAGGGTTTAGTGCTTAGAAAAGATATAGCTGCGGACTCTCTTGTGTTGATTGAGATCCAGTGCTATTGTAATCCATCTTCCATAAAGAAACTCTCTCCGTGAATTGCCCCGAGGACGTAGGCAAGTTGGCCGAACCTCGTTAGATCTGGTTTTTGCGATTGGCTGTTCTTCTAGTTTGTTTTTTCATTGTTCTTGGTGATTGAGATCAGGTTGGATCTTCTAAGGGTTGTTGTCTCCGAGCACAACAAGTGGTATCAGAGCTTCAGGTTACGCTTGGGATATTCTGAAGATTCGAAGGGCTCCAGATCTGATCAGGTGGAGATCGTGTGTCGATCTCAGGTCAGAGGCATTGGTGTTCAAGGAGATCGTGTGTCGATCTCAGGTGGACGCAGGGAGGGCTCATTGAATCAGGGTTGGAATAGATCTGGTGAGAAACTCAAGCTAGGGTTTCAAGGTAGAGGTAAAAATCACTTTTTTATCTCAGAAATAGATCTATTTTGCAAGTATTTGATTTTCCGCACAGTTAGAGGGTCAAGGAAAGATCTCAATGGCAGAGGAATCTAAGTCTGTTAAAACAATGAACAACTCCAGGATTGAAGTTGTTAAGTTCAATGGAACTAACAATTTCGGGATGTGGAGGTGTGAGATTATGGATGCATTGAATGCACAGAACCTCGAGGACACGCTCCTTTTGGAGAAGAAGAAGGATACTACCACTGATGATGAGTGGGCAAAAATGAACAGGTCGGCATGTGGCCTGATTCGCTCATGTTTGTCACAAGATATTAAATATTCTGTTCAACATGAGAAGTCAGCAAAGGATATGTGGAATACCCTCGAGAAGAAGTACCTGACAAAGAGCGTGGAGTCAAGGCTGCAGCTTAAGAGCAAGCTGTATTTGTTCAGGATGCAGAGGGGAAGCACAGTAAATGAGCACCTCAACAGGTTTACAAAGCTTCTTACGGATTTGCTAAATGTGGATGCCATTATAAGTGAGGAAGACAAGTCAGTCATTCTTCTGAACTCTCTTCCACCGGAGGAGTATGAAATATTTACAATGACATTCATAAATGGAAGGCAAACCTTAGACTATGATGAGATATCGTCAGCACTGATGAGTTATGAGAAAAGGAAGAATGAGAAACATTCTGGGAGATCTAGTTCATCAGCAGAGGCTTTGGAGGTAAGAGGCAGGAGCTCATCAAGGAAAGGCAAGGAGGTGAGAGGAAGATCGAAGTCAAGACCGGGCTTAAGGGATCTTAAGAAAGACCAGTGCATGTATTGCAAAGAGTTTGGGCACTGGAAAGTTGACTGTCCAAAGTACAAGGGGAAGAAGAAGGAATCAAAATCTGAGGCAAATCTGGCAAGAGTGACAAAGGCTGCTAGCAGTAAATCACAGGCAGAGGATTCAGATTCAGATTCTTCGGTATTCTCGTTTTCAGTTACTACTCCTGTTGTAGGTTACTCGGGGGAAAACGAGTGGATCCTGGACACAGGTGCTACATATCATGTATGCCCTAATCGAGACTGGTTTACTAGTCTTGAGAAGCTGGAGGGATGTTCGGTCGTCATGGGCGATGATCATCCATGCATCATGGAGGGTGTAGGCACAATTCCTATCAGGATGTTCGACGGGATGGTAAGGGAGCTGAAGGAAGTGAGATATGTCCCTCAGCTGAAGAGGAACTTGATCTCAGTGGGTGTTTTGGAATCATTAGGGCTCGGAGTGTCTATTAAAGAAGGTGTTCTTAAAATGACGAAGGGCTCAATGGTGGTGTTGAAGGCCAACCGCAGGAACAATTTGTATTACTTGAAGGGTAGTACAGTGACAGGCCAGGTGGCAACTTCGACCAGTCAGAAGGAAGATCTAACCCGGCTATGGCACATGAGGCTGGGACATGCAGGGGAGAAATCTATGCAAGCTCTTGTGAGGAAAGGGCTGCTGAAGGGTGCAGAGACCTGCAAACTGGATCTGTGTGAACATTGCATCATAGGCAAGAAGACAAAGGTGAAGTTTGATACAGCTTCACACTGCACCGAAGGCATTCTTGATTATGTTCACACGGACGTATGGGGACCCACAAAGACTGCATCAATAGGGGGAACCCATTACTTTGTGTCGTTTATCGATGATTATTCTAGGCGGTGCTGGGTGTACACCATGCGACACAAGAATGAAGTTCTAGAATTGTTTGTGAAGTGGAAGGTTAATCAGGAAAGGAGTACAGGAAGAAAAGTCAAGGTCCTTCGTTCTGACAACGGAGGAGAGTACAAGTCAGACCCTTTCCAGAAGCTATGTCTTGATGAGGGCATAGAGAGGCACTTCACAGTAAGGGAAACTCCGCAACAGAATGGGGTGGCTGAAAGAATGAACCGAACTTTGCTAGAGAAGGTTCGGTGCATATTGTCAAATGCAGGATTACCAAAGAAGTTCTGGGCTGAAGCTTTGGGGTATGCATGCCATCTCGTCAATAGGTTGCCGTCGTCTGCAATAGGGGGAAAGACCCCCCTTGAAGCTTGGTCGGGTAAAGCTGCAGGAGATTATGATGTGCTCAGGATATTTGGATGTCCAGCCTACTATCACGTAAAAGAAGACAAATTGGATCCGAGAGAAAAGAAAGGTGTGTTTGTTGGCTTCAAGAAAGGAACCAAGGGGTTCAAGATCTGGGACCAACAGGACAACAAATTCATAATCAGCAGAGATGTCACTTTTGATGAGGCCTCGATGATGAAGCCTACAGTCTCTCAGCAGGTGGAGACTAAGAAGACCAAGGAGTTATTGCAGCAGGTGGAGAGTGATGCAGATCCACCATCTCTAGAAGACTCAGTATCTGTGAGGATCATTCCTGAGGTGACACAGGGAGGTGATCAAGTTGCAGAAGAAGATGCTGAGGTTGTTGAAGAGGATCAGGAACAGGTTATGGATACTGGTGATCAAGTTCCAGATTCCACTGCAGTTGGAAGACCAAGGAGGAATACTAGGAGACCTGGCTGGCTCACTACAGACATGGTGATTGCACATGCACTTCTAGTTGTTGAAGAAGCCATTCCATCTACTTTCAGGGAAGCTGAAATCAGTTCAGAAGCGGAGTTATGGAAAGGGGCCATGAATGAAGAGATGCAGTCTCTTTATAAGAACAACACATGGGAACTGACCAAGTTGCCCAAGGGGAAGAAAGCCATAGGGTGTAAGTGGGTATTTGCTAAGAAGCAGGGATCACTCCAAGAAGACAAAGTGCGCTACAAGGCAAGGCTGGTGGCTAAAGGCTACGCACAGAGAGAAGGGATCGACTACAATGAGGTGTTCTCCCCAGTTGTAAAACACTCGTCTATTCGGATCCTATTGGCCTTGGTGGCACAGAACGAGTTGGACCTTGACCAACTTGATGTGAAGACCACCTTTCTCCACGGCGATCTTGAGGAGGAGATCTACATGACCCAGCCCACAGGTTACAAAACTGCAGGGAAAGAGGGTTTGGTATGCAAGCTGAAGAAATCACTGTACGGTTTGAAGCAGTCTCCAAGACAATGGTACAAGCGATTTGACAGCTTCATCAGGAAGAAGAAGTACACAAGAAGCCATTATGATCCATGTGTGTACTACAACAAGTTATCATCTGGTGAGTATGTCTATCTACTACTTTACGTAGATGATATGCTAATTGCTTCTAGGTCAAGATCTGCAATTGATTCTCTGAAGAAGACTTTATCGTCTGAGTTCGAGATGAAGGACCTGGGGGAAGCAAGGAAAGTATTGGGTATGGAGATCACAAGGGACAGGGAAGCTGGCAGGATTAGCTTGACTCAGAAGGGCTATCTGGAGAAGGTACTGCAGAGATTTAATATCGGGAAAGATACAAAGACTGTAAGTACACCAATGGCGCCGCACTTCAAGTTGTCAGCGAAGATGTCTCCAAGGAGTGTTCAGGAGCGTGAGCATATGACTCATGTACCATATGCCAATGCAGTGGGAAGCTTGATGTATGCAATGGTGTGTACAAGGCCGGATCTATCACAGGCAGTTTCCATGGTTAGCAGATATATGCATGATCCAGGTCAGGGTCATTGGGAAGCAGTGAAGTGGATCCTGAGGTACATCAAGGGTACTGTTGATGTAGGCCTCGTGTTTGAGAAGAACAACACTGGGAAGCAAGAATGCATAGGGTACGTGGATTCGGACTATGCAGGTGATCTTGACAAGCGCCGGTCGACGACAGGGTATGTATTCACATTCTCGCAGGCACCGGTGAGTTGGCGCTCCACACTTCAGTCCACAGTCGCATTATCGACTACAGAGGCAGAGTATATGGCCTTGACCGAGGCCATGAAGGAGGCGATTTGGCTTCAGGGATTGCTAGATGACTTAGGAGTGGAACAGGAGATCTTGAAGATACACTGTGACAGTATGAGTGCCATTTATTTGGCAAGGAACCAAGTCTACCACGCAAGGACGAAGCACATCGATGTCAGGTATCACTTTGTTCGGGAGATTCTGGAGGAAGATGACATCAATTTATTGAAGATTCATACTTCTGAGAATCCGGCCGATATGCTTACAAAGGTGGTGTCGGGAGTAAAGTTTGCACACTGCAAAGACTTGCTCCAGATTCTTCAGGTGAATTGAGCTTGCTGAAGCTCATGTGGATGAACTACGGATGGCTTGATCCCTTGAGCAAGGGGTACGTAGGCAACCAGATTGGTGCAGCCGCTTTCGAGCCGGTGTTCGGCTCAGATTTAACAATCTTCACCGAGGTGGAGAATTGTTGGAGGAGAGAGTACAGTAGAGGAAGTGAAGTCATGCCAGGTGCTGTTGAAGACTGCCAAGGAGTCTACGACGAAAGGCGACGGAACAGCAGGCAGGAAAAAGAAGCAGCAGCAGAAAAGACAGTGGTCGGTCGACCGGACCGGTCGACCGACGTGCACGAAAGTGCACAGGTTTGCTCCCAGGTTGCTTCGGTCGACCGGACCGGTCGACCGAAGAGGGTCTTGGTTGCGTCGGTCGACCGGACCGGTCGACCGGAAAGGGTCTCTGTAAGCAACCCAACTCTCTGTTTGTTTCGGTCGACCGGCTCGGTCGACCGTAAGAGGGAGTCGGTCGACCGGCCGGTCGACCGATAGTCGGGTTTTGGGCGAAATCTGTTGTTTCGGGAAGTTATGTATTTAAGCCCTGGTTGTAATTTTTTAGGGTTTAGTGCTTAGAAAAGATATAGCTGCGGACTCTCTTGTGTTGATTGAGATCCAGTGCTATTGTAATCCATCTTCCATAAAGAAAACTCTCTCCGTGAATTGCCCCGAGGAGTAGGCAAGTTGGCCGAACCTCGTTAGATCTGGTTTTTTGCGATTGGCTGTTCTTCTAGTTTGTTTTTTCATTGTTCTTGGTGATTGAGATCAGGTTGGATCTTCTAAGGGTTGTTGTCTCCGAGCACAACAATTTAATCATGAATTAGTGTTACAAGACGCAAATCTTGTATTATATTATGATAATTTATCTATTGATGATTAAGTGAAGATTAAGATTATTATATTATTATATTATTCTATTACTCTAAACTATCCGAGTTACTTAGATTAATGTTGATGATTAAGTGAAAATTAAGATTAATTCAGGTGATTAAAAACTGGGACCTTACAGGAGCTACACGGGGCAGGCTCTCCCATCTCTCTCTCCTTTTCTCATTCCCTCTCACTCCCCTCACTTTCGTTGGCCAGCGATGGATGGCCAATCATCGATCAAGGCGGCGCCGGACGGCAAGGCCAGTTTACAGCGGTGGCCGAGCGAACGTGACGCCCAGAGGGGACAGCCATGTCCATGGGTGCTGGGTGAAAGGGGGCTACTGTTTGAGGAAGAAAAGAGATATATTGGATTATTGGGTTTCAAACCCAACCCCATCCATTTGGAACCCGACCCATTATATAAAGGTAAAATTCATTTGGCCCCTAAGAGTTTAAATTATTTACATTTTAGACCCTAAAAAATTACCAACCCCTGGACAATTTCTAATATTATGAATCTAACCTTGATTATCGGTTTCGGGTTTCGGTCGATATCTTGATCATCCGGAGTTGGATTCAGACAATTCTTGAACCGTTTTGATCACGGAGACGAGAGCTACGCGTACATAGTGTTATGTATGAAATCGATTAGAGGTGAGTGGGCTTTCTGATAAATTAAAATTTATTTATGAATTATTCAACTGCTACGAATGAATGTTAACAACTATATTACAAATTCCGAAAGAATTGATAATTATTGCAAGAATTGCATATGAATGAGGAGTTGATTAATTATGAGTAAATAAGAAAGATGTGGTTGTTTTAACTGAAGTATTTAATGTTGTGTCAAACTCTTGATATGCTATGGATGCATGTGTTTGTTGATGATAGTTCTTGATAGAACTAGTTAATATTGTTTACTGATTTGAATTCTTAGTAGGATCAAAGGTATATATGGGTGTGTTAGGGTTTGTATCTTATTGAGAAAGGGACTGGAGGGATCCGGTAGGAGTTGAAAACTGTGTGGAGGAAGGGCTCAGAGCTTAAGGCCTGATAAATTTCATGTTTTCAGGATTAGTCAGAGATAAAGACCGGGTAAAGGCAATGGTAAAGCATTGGAAGGGCTCAGAGCACTCATTGTGTGGGTCTCCTCAGCTCTTAGTCTATAATTGAATATTTTATTAATATGTATATATGTATAGTTGATGTTATTAAATAGACCAAATAGTTGTTTATGTATAAGATGGTTTGAGGATCCACACACGCGCGCGCGCGCACACACACACACACACATTCTGGTTTTATTTGGAGATGAATTATAGATAGTTTTGTGTTAAGATGTTATATCGAAGAGACTACTGTCATGTTAATATATATTTATTTGACTTTGAGTTGAAATTATATGCAATTCTAAGATTTATAAGTAGGCGATGTCAAGTCAAAATTGTATTATAAATTGTGTGGGATATTGTTTATGGATTAATGGTTGATGTTAAGATTAGTTTATATTAATGTTGTATCAGGGCAGACTCCGTATTATATAGGAGATGCTGCCAAAATTTTTGATAAATTTAGAGATGATTATAAGGATAATGAGATTAATTAGTGAAATTAGATGTGATTAACCAGTGATTAAAATCTGAGACCGTTACAGTTGGTATTGGAGCCTAGGTTTAGGAATAAAGAGTAGAGCTAAAAATAGGGCCTAAGAAAATGTAGGCTTAGGAATGTGATTTACACAAAATCAGGACTGATCAACCAGATTGATGTGTATGTATGTGTGTCTTGTTTGTATAATTGTGTGATTTGATTGTATGTGGGTAGTTCTAAGGGGGTAGTGGGCTATGACGTGTATGATTGATCTCGAGATGCGTGATATTAATTATTTTCTTACGTTCGAATGAGATTATACCCACATGCTTTGATTCAAACATGTTCTATTGGTGGTGTAGGTCCTTAGTATGAGCTGCCAGTCGTATAGGACACTGGAATAAGGAAGTAGCTGAAATATCAGGTGAATCAAGATTTAATCAGAGCGGAAGAACTTTATTAAGAATCTGGTTGTAGAATAACCAAAACTCAGATAAAATAATATAAGACATATGTCATATTGAAAAGATTATGGATACTATTTGAGGAGAATCCCTATATAAAGATGATTTATATTGTGGGATTATGATATGATAAGAGTTTGATATAATTTCTCTCTTTATTTTCTAGATGGGAGAGTCTGATGATATAGAATCACGGATATCCATAGAGCTTGATGGGACAATCAATGATAAATAAAATATTTTTGTGGGTTCACCAGTATATTGAGTGAGTGCTGTTCTGATCAGTATTTTGATGAAGAAAGTTCGTATGTATAATAATAGGATCTTTTGTATGTAAAGTCAATGGACTGATACATATTTCGTGAAATCGTGAATATATAATGTCTGTATAAATGAAACAGACACTTGTTAAAATTTTAAAGTATTATAATTATTTTGTTACATCTAAATAAGGAATCTTTTACCTTTTAGATAATCACAATGTACCATTGCGTATTAACTTTAGATTGGTGCCTGTCACATACCGTGACTATTGAAATTTTTCAATGAAGAAATATTAATGAAATTGAAGAAGCATTCATAGAATGCAAGGATAATGAGAAATCTGGTCGACCCAACTGACGGCAAAAACAAACAGCGAGTTTTGAGTAAAGTTTCCTACTTCAATTCAACGCTACAATTAATGGGTGTATATAGACTTGTTAAGTTAACTACCCTTTTCATGATGAACAACTTTTATACAAACAGAATTGATCATGTAAGGATACTGAACATAATTTTCTAAAATACACAAATTGAAGTAACAATAGTCGATAGAACTGACAATTGTCGACAAGACTAGTAATTAGTGAGATAATTGTGGTGTGATAAATTAAAATTTGTAACGTAGTGAACCTTGAATTGAAACATTATTGTGATGAAAAATAATGCTCGAAAATCTGATGTTGAGATTAATATTGAGTTGAATCATAATAACCAACGTTGGATTGCTGGTGGAGAAAATGAGTTTTTATAACTTGAGAAGTTAATAAGAAGTATATTATAGGGGCAGGCAGAGGTATATCAGCACCAAAATTTTCAATAATTGAAACAGTGAGTATTAAAGTACAGCTAAGTATAACAGTATATTTTTAGTCGAACAGATAATCAGGAAAAATCATCCAAATATTAAATATATATGTTAAAGTCATGTGTACTGAAATTTTGAAAGAAATTAGAATAAGTATCTACCAATGATAGATATGCTTATAACAACACATATACTCTTGGTACGTCTTCGTCTAAAGCTCATATGATCAAAATAAGAGATTATAATTTGTGAAAAAAAATAAGAGATATGAGAAATATTTTATCTAGAAATCCAAAATAGTCGATCTACAAAACCATATAGATGAAATATAGAAAAATACAAATGAAAATATTGTTAGGTTATTAAGCCAAGCAGAGTGTTGAAGAAGAAATTGAGTGACAATGTATCGATTTTTAAACAAGAGAAAGATTCAATTAGGGTTGTTATTATTAATGTAGTGGATGAACTTAATAATTTTACCGGACTATAGGTAGACAAATAATAAATAGGATATTGGCACTCCTGTTATGATTTAGTAAATGCTACTGTCCTATTAATTATGAGACTGTATGAGAAACTTGAATTGCACATTTTAATCATAATGCACTGCAGATATTATTTGAAGAATTGAATGGATCAATTACAAACTGGTAAGGAAAGAATGAGTTGGCCTTTTTAATCTACTGAAGAAATTGTACAACCGCCTTAGGAAAATTATTTATGATTTGTGGCAAGAAGACATCTTGATGGATATAAAAACTGATAAATCCCTAAAACTTCTACCTAGAAATCTTGATATGCTTATTAGCCAATTGTAGAAGTTAGTAGATGAACGTCACCATCTCTTAACTATAAATAATGAGTTAGAAAATGGGATGTTGATCAGAAATAATGAAATTGAAGAGTTAAACATAAGATGTGATGCTTAAGTCATAAAGTTCGAAAACTAATAATTGAGAAAATGATAAAAGGTTGTTCAGAGCAGACAAGAGCTGTGCGGATCAACAACCCTTGAAAATTTTAAAGTATTTCTGAAATGTCTCCAATGATCAAAATAACATATGTCGGTAAGAAAAGAGATTTGATTCCCGACACATTAACCATTTGAGATATTGGACCAGGTTGAAATTATTATATTCTGGTTGGCCTTACCACTAGAATTGGACAATATACATAATGTACTTCAAGTTTTGCAACTAAGCAAATATATAATTGAACCAAATTATAGTATCTCTAATAAATCCAAGATGATATATTATATGTTGAAGAATTGATGTAAGTTCGAGATCGCAAAGTAAAGTAGTCGAGAAACAAATTAACTTATCAGGTGAAAGTGATGTGAAAAATCCAACAAGCTAAGTAAGATATTAAACTTAAAGAGAAGTGTCGTTATATAAGAGTGAATGCGGAGCATCTACCCTCACTTATTTCATGTGCCAAGTTTTGAGGACGAAAATTTCTTAAGAGGGTAGAATGTAACATCCCGACTTTTTAAAAAAAAATCCCAATTTACGCTTTAATCTCCGATTATGAGATAATACCTAAAATCGATAAATATAATGCACAGATTATTTAATCATGAATTAGTGTTACAAGATGCAAATCTTGTATTATATTATGATAATTTATCTGGTCACATGATAATAATTTTGATACAATTAAGTGGAAAAAATAGAATTTAATAAATTTATATGAATAAGTGATATTTGAAAATATTATGGATGGTATTTAAGGATTTAGGGTAATCAAATACAAGTGTATATACATGTACAGGATGCAAACATGAATTATTCTCCACTAAACTGTTTATACCATCCAATATAGCTAATGCATTTAGTAAGGGAAGGATATGTGCAAAAATGGTGACGATTGGTACAAAAATAAATTTATACACACACACACACACACAAATGTATAAGAGTATTTGTATACATTGTATTATACTAATCAAATACCAAATTAAATATTTAAATGGAAGTAGTAGGTTTGCAAGGAGAGGTGGATGGTTGGGATTAATCTTGGAATTAGAAAGGCTAGGTGGCAATTTGAGAAAAAACCCTCAATTTCTACATAAAACACACTCTCTCTCTACACAAAATTCTTCTCTCCCTCATTATCTCTATCTCTCTGGCTCTGACCGTCAGCCAGGGCGATGCCGTGCATGCAACGACATTGGGGCGCATTGGCAGTCAGAGGTCAACGGCGGTGAGGAAGGAGCAGCACGCGGCAGCCCTTCCCATCTCTCTCTCTCTCATTTTCTCATTCCCTCTCACTCCCCTCACTTTTGTTGACTGGTGATGGATGGCCAGTCGGCGATCAAGGCAGATCGGAGGCGGCGGGTGGCAAGGCCAGACCACCTGGTGGCCGGGCGGTCGTGACGCCCAGAGGCGGCAACCATGGCCATGGAAGCTGGGTTTATGGGGTTGCTGTTTGAGGAAGAAGAGAGATATATTGGATTATTAGGTTTCAAACCCGTACACGATCCACTTGGAACCCGACCCCTTATATAAAGTTAAAATTCATTTGGCCCCTGAGAGATTAAATTATTTATATTTTAGACCATAAAAATTACCAATAACTCCCTTGACAATTTCTAATGTTACGAATCTAACCTTGATTATCAGTTTCGGTTTTCAGTTGATATCTTGGTCATCCGGAGTTAGATTCGGATGATTCTTGAGCCATTTCAATCGTGGAGACGAGAGATATGCATACATGGTGTTGATGTTTTGGAACCAGATAAAAATGAGTGGGTTTCTGATAAATTAAGATTTATTTATGAAATATTCAACTGCCACGAATGAATGTTAACAACTATATTACAAATTCCCAAAGAATTGAAAATTATCGCATGAATAGTATATGAAGGAGGGGAGTTGATTAATTATGAGTAAAATAATTACAATGTGGTTGCTTTATCTGAAGTATTTAATATTGTGTCAAACTCTTAATTTGATGTGGATGCATGTGTTTGTTGATGATAGTTCCTGATATAACTAATTAATGTTATTTACGATTTGAATTCTTGAAGGGATCAAAGGTATATATGGGTGTATTGGGGTTTGTATCTTGTTGAGAAAGGGGCTGGAGGGATCCGCTAGGAGTTGAAGACTGTGTGGAGGAAGGGGCCGGAGGTATCTGGTAAGAGTCGAAAATAGTAAAATATTATTATTCTTTTTATGATTGATATGTGTGTGTGTGCGCGCGCACGCGTATGATATACATGTGTGTACACTTTACATGTGTTAGATGTGTTACCTGTGTATGAAAATTGTGAACCATCAGAATACAGATTTACAGAATTGTAATGAAAATACCGACATCTATTTCTTATACACACGTCAGTATGAACTTATTAACAATTTGAAGAAATAGGACAATCTAGTTGAGATATCCATATTCACTTACAATTTAGATGAATAATCACATCTTTTATTTATTTACACTACAGACTACTAATATCATGTTTCATTTAAAAATTTAAGTAACTCCACTCACTGAGCCATCGAGCTCATCCCCTGATAGATTTCTTGTTTTCAGCAAAAGTCAGAGATAAAGATTGGCCAAAGGCAACGGTAGATCACCAGATAGACTCAGAGTTCTCATTGCGTGGGTCTGCTAAGTTCTTAGTTTATAATTGAATATTTTGTTAATATATGAATAGTTGATGTTTGATCGGTCACTAATATTGCATATTTATCGTCACATTCTCATATTTATTATATGATAAACTCTGCTTTAATTATCTTTTTTGTCTAATTATTCGCATTGCCTTTACTAAAGGAGAGGGAAGAGAAATGAGCCTAAAAGCCTATTTAAATTCTGATTTAATTCAGAGTTAAATCAAATCAAGTACTAGAGCAAAAATACAGAAGATAATCTGAAAATCAGTGCAAAATCAGAGAGATAATATCAAATGGAAATAGATTAAACTCGAATTTTTATAGATCCATTTGGTTTACCGAAGATCAATAGAAATATCGTCAAATCCAGAGGACCAAAATTGAAATCTCTTTGGATAATAGAGAAAAGGAAGAAACCCTCGATCTGCCCTCCTAGATCTGGCCAATTGGCCACTTCAGCCAGATCCAGGCCGTAGATCCGTGACCAAAGAGTACTCCCTCTTCCATATTTCGGTATAAATACCAGCAAATTCTGAGGAATGGAGGAACGATTTAGCAGAGGGTATAGGCTAGGTTGTACTTTGGTTTGTAACTTAGGTTTTTACTTTTTATTTATTTAATTTTTATTTTTCTTTATGTAACTGAGATTAGAGAAGAGTTTTCAAGGGAGAATGAGAGTGAAGCTTGTACTGAGTGTGACACCGGTGTAAGTCTTTCTTTTTTTCTTTCATTGTTGTTATAATCGAATCGAAAGTTGCTTCTTCTTCTTCTTTATTCTTTTTTTTCTTCTACTTTCTTCTTCTGTGTTTGTAAATCCAAATGACTATGATAGCCTTGAATTTGTCTTGCCCTTGAAAGTGCCGTTGATGGCTTATGGTGATGGATAACCATTTCTATGTTAGTGTAGCTTGCACCTTCATTTCATAGTTTAGAACGGGAATGGAGAAGATCCTATATGTTATGCTTCGATCGCCTTCAAGCCAAGATACATCGTCGATACGGATCAAAGGTAAGCAGGCGCAGAAGAGGTAAGTAAGTATTTTTAGGATTTTTCTTCTTTCTTTTAATTATTTAGTGTAGATCACCTCCATCACCAACTATCAACTCTTTTCTATTTTTATTTCTTTCTATAAAATCATTTTTTATTTTCTCCACCTTCTCTTATCTTTCACTTTCTTCTTAACTTAACGATAGATTCTTTTTCTTTTTCTTTACAAGAATAAGAGAAGAACTTTTAACCATTTCAAGTAAACTATAGAGAACTTACAACACGCTTCCATCGCAAGTCCCTCCTTGTGGATCACGACCCGCATAGCCACTTGCTATTGCGGTAGTATTGAGTACCTTGTACTTTATTCTTAAGTTATGAAATTCTGTATTTTTCTATGCAGGTTTTACTCAATCAAATTGAATCACCAATTTTGAATAGTCATATTTCATTTATAGAAAAAGAATGTGAAATTAAATTCTTTGATTTGGACTCAACTCAAACTGACTCTCGAACCAAAAATTGATTTTTTTTGAGGTAGTATTGGTTCCCGAACTTTTTATTTCAGAGCCCAAATCATCCATTTCACAAAATCACATTCTATTGTTGGACCAAAGTAGTGACCATAATGACTCAGTGATGATTTTTCAAGACTGGTCATGTAAAGAGAATAATTTTCATGATAGGATCTTTCATGACCTTATTCATATTGGGGATTATAATATATAAATAGAAAAGAGATCAATAAAGATGGGTTCCGTAAACCACGACATTATCTTGATTGGGTAGCAATGCTTGGCCCAATCTGACCATCACCGAAACCACCACCTTGAGGTAACATTTTCCTTCTCTTTCTTCTTTTTCATGTATTTATGCATTCATTCATACATTGAGGACAATGAATGAGAGAGGTATGGGGGAGGTTTCTAACATAACATAGGCTTTCTTTTTATTTAAATTTTTTAATATTTTCTTTGCTTTTAAAAACTTTTGAAAAGAGAAACAATATTTTGACCTATTGTTTGTAAGAAATTAAGTTAATTTTAAGGAATAGGAGAATCATAATTAGGATTTCTTATACTTGGTCAAAATAAGATTATTTGTTTGATTTCTAGGGTTAGAAAGAAAATTTGAAAAAGTAATTTAGTTTTAATTTTTACCTTGATGAAATATGCATACTTTATACACTTGCACACTTAGGATTCAAAAACAAAGATTCTTATGCCTTAATATATATATATATATATATATATATATATATATATATATATATATATATATATATATATATATAATTCTCTGATTAAGCTGGGTATTTGTGCCTCATAAAACATAAGTATTCATGCTTAAAGGCGGTCCATCTTATAAATAAAAATCCTTAATTTTGTGACCTTATTTGCTTGAGTCCTTAAGCCCTTAGGGTGTTATCTCACCTGGTGCTCTAAGACCGTCTGGTTTGGGAGTCACTGATATAAGACTCATTACATGGGCAGATTAGAAAGCCTAATAGAACTTAGAATAATACCAAATATATATATATATATATATATATATATATATATATATATATATATATACACACACACACATATACATATATACATATATGAAAAACACCTAGAGGGGGGGTGAATAGGTGTGATTGCTAATCTTAAAAATTTTAACTATCTAAATGCGAAACTTAAAACAAGTGAGGCTCAACTTAGTACAATTCAACAAGTGTAGCCGAATTCCTCTTGCGAGGCTCTGGACTAAACTCCTCTTGATTCCCCTTGATATGGGTTGAGGCGCTATGTGAAGCTCTTGTTGGATGAGTACGGGATTGGCACACACAAGTATGAAATGAATGATATGAAAAATGATGCAAACACAATGATATATGGCAAAAATTACAAGCAAGCAAATAGTAGCACAAGAGAATTAAACAATATCACAAGTATGCAATAGAAGGCAATAAGGAGCTATTGAAAGGTAAAGCAAGAATTAGACGCAAAGGCAATCGCTAACAAAGTGATTTGTTTCGAGGTTCGAGCCACCGCTCTACTCCCCGCCTTCACCTCCGTGAAGGGTTTCCACTATCCACCGAGGATGCCTTTACAATTTGGTCTACCGAAGACCGAGCACCGAGCTCCACCGAGTACAAAGGACCTCTACCGAAGAGGTTGCTCCACAAGGAAAGGATTACAAGAACAAAGTGATCACAACAAGATCACTACACTATTTCTCAAACTCTTTTACAAACACTCTCACTTCAATTACAACTTCACTATAGAATGAGTATAGGATTTTTGGCTCCATGAAGTGTGGTGAGAAAAACTTCAGTTGTAGAGTGATATTAGTAATCAAACACAACTGAAAAACAGGCTAAAAAGAATTGGAATGAAAGTTTTAAACTCTTTTCTTTTCTCTTTTGAAAACAACACAAACTTGAGGATTTTTCTTGGTTATGTGCAAGAGAGACTTCTCCTCTATTTATAGGGTTAAAATAGGTTAAAAACAATTTCTTTTGGTCTTATTTTCTCTGAAAAAGCTCCCCAACAACTCTCCAAAAATCTGTTAAAGCTGAAAATAAAAACAGTTTTTCAGAATAGCCCAAAGAGGAAAGAGCTGTTAGGCTATAGCAGGCTTGGCGGTCGACCGGTCCGGTCGACCGCAAGGCCAGCTTGCAAAGAGCCGTTGGCTCTCGGTCGACCGGTCCGGTCGACCGTCCCAAAAGAGGAAACACAGTTTCCTTCTTCCGGTCGACCGGTCCGGTCGACCGAAACAAACTGTGAGCAATTTGCTCTCCGTCGGTCGACCGGTCCGGTCGACCGACAGACATGCACAAATAGTGCATGTCCAGACACATCGCCGGTCGACCGGGCCGGTCGGCCGGAGTTGCCTGAAACAGAAAAACTAGGCTGTTTTTGAGTTAGAAAAATTTTGAGAAATATTTTAAAAATACATATAGCTAAGTATTATGCAGAAAATAGTTTATACACATGTTTTATACAAGATTTTCAAGATATAAAGCTTTTGGTACATGTATATATAAACTAAGGCATAAAACTTAGAAATAACCATTTTTAAAACATAGGAAATATATGAAACAAGTGTGTGTGCAAATCCTAGAGCCAAATTTCATATACTCAAACTTTAACATTCTATTTCTTACAATGTTTCTAAGGACTTCAAGATCTTCAATAGGCTTCTTCATATAATCTTCAACACTTGTTCCTTGAGCCCAATTGGAGTTGACTTGAGTCCAAATCCTTGTATTTGTGAGAGAAGACTTCTAGAATGAATAGAAATCTGAAACACACTTAAACAACAAATGTTATTAGTACAAATAACTAATATGTTTTGTAATCATCAAAATACACTAATCATGGGTGATTGTAACCTTGGGCCAACAATCTCCCCCTTTTGATGATGACAAAACATATAGGTTATTTAAATAAACATGGAAGAGGGTTTGAAAAACTCCCCCTCAAATAATGCTATGTATAAAAATTGGACTATTGAAAGCACAATACATAAAGCATTCAATGTACAAAAGTTTTGTCAAAAACTTAAATAAACAAACTTTAAGCATTCAATGTACAAAAGTTTTGTCAAAAACTTATACAAAAGTTTTGTCAAAAAACTTAAATAAACAAACTTTCTTTTTCTTCATAAAATAAAACTCAAATAATATCAAAACTAAATATCAAAAACTAAAAACTAAATATCAAAAACTAAATATCAAACTAAACTTATTCTCCCCCTTTTTGTCATACATCAAAAAGGGTTAAAATACCAATTGAAAAAATTTTATTTTTAAGAATCCATAATGCAAACATTCAACTCACCACAAATAAATGAAAATTTAGCATAGTCTAATGGTTTAGTAAAAATATCAGCAAGTTGAAAATCGGTAGAAACATATTCAATAACAATATCACCTTTCTCATAGTGATCTCTAAGAAAGTGATACCTAATGTCAATATGTTTGGTTTTACTATGTTGATTTGCATTCTTTGTCATGTGAATAGTACTAGTATTATCACAAAATATTTTAACATGATCAAAGTGTAAATCATAGTCAAGGAGAGTATGTTTCATCCAAAGAACTTGTGCACAACAAGCTCCGGCTGCAACATACTCCGCCTCGGCGGTTGATAGGGCTACCGAATTTTGCTTTTTAGAAGACCAAGATACAAGACAATTACCTAAGAATTGACATGTTCCACTTGTGCTCTTCCTATCTACCCTACAACCCGCATAGTCGGCATCCGAAAACTCTTCATTTCAAATAATCCGGTTTTAGGATACCACAAACCCATTTCAATAGTGCCCTTAAGGTATCTAATTATGCGTTTAACCGCAATTATGTGAGATTCTTTAGGACAAGATTGAAAACGTGCACAAAGACAAACGGAAAACATAATATCTGGCCTACTAGCCGTCAAATAAAGCAAACTACCAATCATTCTACGATATAATTTAATGTCTACACTTTTACCTTGTTCATCCTTGTCAAGCTTTGTAGTTGTTGCCATGAGAGTTTTACTTACTTTCGATCCTTCAAGCCCAAACCTCTTGATTAGTTCCTTTGTGTACTTGGCTTGATTGATGAAGATCCCATCCTTCTTTTGCTTGATTTGGAGTCCAAGGAAATAGTTGAGTTCCCCCATCATAGACATTTCAAATTCATCCTTCATGCATGACTCAAAAGCTTTGCAAAGAGATTCATTAGTAGAACCAAAATAATATCATCTACATAAATTTGCACAATAAGAATATCTTTTTCTACATGTTTAGTAAACAATGTTGTGTCAATTTTACCTTTCTTAAAACCATTTGAAATCAAAAATGAAGAAAGTCTTTCATACCAAGCCCTAGGGGCTTGTTTTAAACCATAAAGAGCTTTATCTAATTTAAAAACAAAATCCGGATGTGTAGGATCAACAAACCCGGGGGTTGTTCAACATACACCTCCTCTTCAATAAATCCATTTAGAAAAGCACTTTTAACATCCATTTGAAATAATTTGAAATCTTTATATGAAGCAAAAGCTAGTGTCATCCGTATGGCTTCAAGCCGTGCTACGGGTGCAAAGATTTCTTAAAAATCGATCCCTTCGATTTGAGTGTAACCTTGGGCAACTAACCTAGCCTTGTTTCTAACTACATTACCCGATTCATCCAACTTGTTCTTAAAGATCCACTTAGTACCAATTGTTGGTCTATCGTGGGGCCTAGGAATAAGGTGCCAAACTTGGTTGCGCTCAAATTGATTGAGCTCCTCTTGCATGGCTAGCAACCAATATGAATCGGCCTCGGCTTCGAGGACATTTTTGGGTTCAATATGAGAAATGAATGCATAGTTACCACAATAGTCATGAAGTCTAGAGCGAGTAGTTACCCCTTTTGATACTTCACCTATGACGAGGTCCTTGGGATGATGTGGATTGTATCTCCAATCCTTTGGTAGTGGTTGAGTAGGCTCCACCTCATGTGTTTGATTTTCATTTCCTTGTGCCTCTTCCACCTTAGCTTCGCTTCCTTCATCATCCTTTGGTTTGTCTCCCATAGTAGAAGCATCCTCCAAGGTCACTTTCTCCAAACCTTCATCCAATGCATCTATTTCTACAACATTCTTAACAAACTTGTTAGATTCCTCAAACTTAACATGAATAGACTCTTCAATAGTCAATGATGATCTAATGAAAACTCTATAAGCCTTACTAGTGTTTGAGTAACCTATAAAAATAGCCTCATAAGATCTAGCATCAAACTTTCCTAAATTATCTTTTGTGTTTAAAACAAACATTTGCATCCAAAAACTTTAAAATAGGAAACATTAGGTTTTCTAGAAAAATACATTTCAAAAGAAGTTTTAGTAGTATTTTTACACAAGAAAACACGATTTGATATATAGCATGATGTATTTACGGCCTCGGCCCACAAATAATGTGATAGACCATATTCACTTAGCATTGTCCTAGCCATCTCTTGTAATGTTCTATTTTTCCGTTCAACTACTCCATTTTGTTGTGGAGTTCTAGGACAAGAAAGTTCATGCTTTATTCCATATTCATCACAAAAAGTGGTAAAGGGTTGGTTAATGAATTCACCTCCTCTATCACTTCTTATTCTCAAAATCGAAACATCTTTTTCTTTTTCAACTCTTTTCTTAAAAGTTTGGAAATACGAAAATGCTTGGCTTTTATGTTCAAGAAAGAAAACCCAAGTAAATCTTGAAAAGTCATCAACCAAAACATAAGCAAATCTATTCCCACTTAGACTTTTGGTTTGTGTAGGGCCAAAAAGATCCATATGGATTAACTCCAAAGGACGTGATGTCATGATATCCTTAATTGACTTGAAAGAAGACTTAGTTTGTTTCCCAAATTGACATGCGTCACAAACTCGGTCCTTTTCAAAATTCAAGCAAGGAATACCTTTCACCATTTCCTTTGTGTTTAACCTAGAAATGTGATCAAAAGAAATATGCCCTAATCTCCTATGCCACAACCAAGAGTCATCATCGAGGGCTTTCAAACAAGTAATATTACAAGACATATTTAACATATCAATCATATAAACATTACTTTCACGAAAACCGGAAAATACACAAACATTAGAAGTTCTATCAATTACTTTACAAGAAACATTATCAAAAACAATATCAAAACCTTTATCACAAAGTTGACTAACACTCAAGAGATTATGCTTGAGGCCATCAACTAAAACTACATTTTCAATTAAAGGAGAGGTGCCAAGTTTTACATTACCAATACCGATGATTTTACCCTTGGCGTCATCTCCGAAGGTGACGGTGCCACCTTCATGATATCTTGATAGGGTTGCAAAGTTGTTGATGTCCCAAGTCATGTGCCTTGAGCAACCGCTATCAAGATACCACAATCCTCTACGTCGTTGGGATTTAGAAAGTACCTACATCATTTAACATATTGTTGATTTTGGTACCCAAACTTTCTTGGTCCTTTAAAGTTAGTGCCTCGAACCCAAACATTATGACGTGAAACGTTTAATCTATCATAGCAAAAATTGGCTAAGTGCCCTTTCCGTCCACAATGTGAACATGAGAACACTCTACCATACATGAATGCATGATGTGTATGTGTAGTGTGAGCATGTTTTGAGGTTTTGCCATGTTGTTTAGGTTGTGTAGCATGAACATGAACATGAGCATGAACAGTTTTCTTTGGGGCTTGTTTCTTAGGAAACATAGCCTCAATTTTCTTCTTGTTAAACTCACAATCTTTCAAAACAACACTTAATGAGTCTAATCTTTCCTTAAGCATAGTAACTTCATTTGAATCAATTAGTAGGGCCTTACCTTTGCAAGAAATCTTATATTTTTCAAAATCATTTTTGGTAGTGGTCAAAGTGGAAACCAAATCATCTTTTTCCTTTGTAAGAGTAAAAACTTGAAGACTTAAAGATTCATTATCCTTTTTCATTTTAAGATACTTTTTCTTTAAGAAATCATAGTTTTGTGACAACTCAACAAAAGCCTCTTCTAACACATCCATAGAAAGTTCATTATCATGAGAAGGGGAAGAGGTTACCTTGCTTGTGCCTTCATTAGCCATGAAGCACATGTTGGCGGTGTCTATTTCTTCCTCGGATTCGGTCTCCGAATCCCAAGTTGCCTTCATAGCCTTCTTCTTGTAAGGCTTCTTTGAAGTGGAGGGCTTAGCTTTGTCCGGACACTCCGCAACAATGTGTCCCGGTCTTTGGCAATTGAAGCACACAATCTTCCTTTCTTCTTTGCCTCCTTACCATCTTCTTCTACCTTGGTACTTCGCCTTGTTGTACATCCTCCGGACATTCTTAACAAGGAGTGAGAGCTCCTCATCATCTTCTTCTTCATTATCTTCATCGGAGTGTGTAGCTTGACTCTTGAAGGCGATAGTCTTCTTTTTGGAAGGAGCCATATCCTCCCTTGCTTTCCTTTCCATCTCATGGGTTTTGAGGTTCCCAATGAGACCTATAAGCTCCATCTCTTCATTGTCGTTGAGTTCCTTCAAGGTTGTTGCTTTAACTTCCCATGAAGGAGGAAGAGCACGGATGATCTTCCTTACTCTTTGATCATTGTTGATATCTTCACCTAAAGAAGAGAGTCCATTAGTAATCTTGATAAATCTTGTAACCATATCATCTATGGTTTCATTTTCTTGCATGCTAAATGTTTCATATTGGGACCGAAGAAGGTCAATCTTAGCCTTCTTTACTTGTGAGGTCCCCTCATGTGTGACTATCAAATGTGACCAAATCTCATATGCAGATTTGCAATGAATAACCCTAGAAATGTCATCATCATTAAGGGCTTGTAGAAGTGCATAGTGAGCTTTGGCATTGGCATCGAATTCCTTAGTCTCTATTTCGGACCAAGTGGATTCGTCACCGGGGGGTACACTAAAGGACTTAGTCACGGCTTTTGCAACTCGGCTACCTAGAGATTGCAAAAACACGGTCATCTTAACTTTCCATATGGGAAAGTTAAGTCCATCAAACTTAGGAGGGGTCTTAATTCCATCGGCCATTTTTACTATATGAATGTGAATGAAATGATTAGCAAATTAGGATCTTCTCTAAGGTTGTTAAACCAAATCCTAGAGTCCAAGCTCTGATACCAATTGAAAAACACCTAGAGGGGGGTGAATAGGTGTGATTGCTAATCTTAAAAATTTTAACTATCTAAATGCGAAACTTAAAACAAGTGAGGCTCAACTTAGTACAATTCAACAAGTGTAGCCGAATTCCTCTTGCGAGGCTCTGGACTAAACTCCTCTTGATTCCCCTTGATATGGGTTGAAGCGCTATGTGAAGCTCTTGTTGGATGAGTACGGGATTGGCACACACAAGTATGAAATGAATGATATGAAAAATGATGCAAACACAATGATATATGGCAAGAATTACAAGCAAGCAAATAGTAGCATAAGAGAATTAAACAATATCACAAGTATGCAATAGAAGGCAATAAGGAGCTATTGAAAAGTAAAGCAAGAATTAGACGCAAAGGCAATCGCTAACAAAGTGATTTGTTTCGAGATTCGAGCCACCGCTCTACTCCCCGCCTTCACCTCCGTGAAGGGTTTCCACTATCCATCGAGGACGCCTTTACAATTTGGTCTACCGAAGACCGAGCACCGAGCTCCACCGAGTACAAAGGACCTCTACCGAAGAGGTTGCTCCACAAGGAAAGGATTACAAGAACAAAGTGATCACAACAAGATCACTACACTATTTCTCAAACTCTTTTACAAACACTCTCACTTCAATTACAACTTCACTATAGAATGAGTATAGGATTTTTAGCTCTATGAAGTGTGGTGAGAAAAACTTCAGTTGTAGAGTGATATTAGTAATCAAACACAACTGAAAACAGGCTCAAAAAGAATTGGAATGAAACCTTTAAACTCTTTTCTTTTCTCTTTTGAAAACAACACAAACTTGAGGATTTTTCTTGGTTATGTGCAAGAGAGACTTCTCCTCTATTTATAGGGTTAAAAATAGGTTAAAAATAATTTCTTTTGGTCTTATTTTCTCTGAAAAAGCTCCCCAACAACTCTCCAAAAATCTGTTAAAGCTGAAAACAAAAACAGTTTTTCAGAATAGCCCAAAGAGGAAAGAGCCGTTAGGCTATAGCAGGCTTGGCGGTCGACCGGTCCGGTCGACCGCAAGGCCAGCTTGCAAAGAGCCGTTGGCTCTCGGTCGACCGGTCCGGTCGACCGTCCCAAAAGAGGAAACACAGTTTCCTTCTTCCGGTCGACCGGTCCGGTCGACCGAAACAAACTGTGAGCAATTTGCTCTCCGTCGGTCGACCGGTCCGGTCGACCGACAGACATGCACAAACAGTGCATGTCCAGACACATCGCCGGTCGACCGGGCCGGTCGGCCGGAGTTGCCTGAAACAGAAAAACTGGGCTGTTTTTGAGTTAGAAAAATTTTGAGAAATATTTTAAAAATACATATAGCTAAGTATTATGCAGAAAATAGTTTATACACATGTTTTATACAAGATTTTCAAGATATAAAGCTTTTGGTACATGTATATATAAACTAAGGCATAAAACTTAAAAATAACCATTTTTAAAACATAGGAAATATATGAAACAAGTGTGTGTGCAAATCCTAGAGCCAAATTTCATATACTCAAATTTTAACATTCTATTTCTTACAATGTTTCTAAGGACTTCAAGATCTTCAATAGGCTTCTTCATATAATCTTCAACACTTGTTCCTTGAGCCCAATTGGAGTTGACTTGAGTCCAAATCCTTGTATTTGTGAGAGAAGACTTCTAGAATGAATAGAAATCTGAAACACACTTAAACAACAAATGTTATTAGTACAAATAACTAATATGTTTTGTAATCATCAAAATACACTAATCATGGGTGATTGTAACCTTGGGCCAACAATATATATATATATATATATATATATATATATATATATATATATATATATATATATATATATATATATAAAATAAGACATAAGAGTCAGAGTTAAGAATCCCGAGTCAAAATTTCACTGTCACAAAGGTGCATATTACTTAGGGTAAAGTAATAGACTAGATGAGAAATACAGTTTAACTCCTTACCTTAATTGGTAACAAGTTTTTAAATAGAGACTAAGTTTAGGAATAAAAATTTGATTTTTCTATAACTTATAGATTACTTGAACTCTTACAATAATACTTTAAATATTTTTTCTCTTTTTCAAAATATTTTTCGAAAATACAACACTTTGTTTCTCTTTCTTTATGGATTTTCTGGGTGTAATCCACTGAAATTTCTCACGAGATAAAACTCTTCCTTTAGGGATAACCTAGAGTTTTTAACGGCTTATTGCACATGCTAAGTGCAACTGTGATTCTTATGAAAGTGAGACTAGGTTAGCTCTATTTTACTTTTTATTTGTTTTACTCAAAGACAAGCAAACGATAGGTGTAGGGGTGCGATCGGTCACAGATATTGCATATTTATCATCACATTCTCATACTTATTGTTTAATAAACTCTGCTTTAATTATCCTTTTTACCTAATTATTTGCAGGTCCTTTACTAAAGGAGAGGGAAGAGAAATGATCCTAATGCCTATTTAAATTCTGATTTAATTCAGAATTAAATCAAATCAAGAATTAGAGCAAAAATATAGAAGATAATATGAAAATCAGTGCAAATCAGGGAGATAACATCAAATGAAAACAGGTTAAACTCAAATTTTTATAGATCCATTTGGTTAACCAATGATCAACAGAAATATCATAAAATCCAGAAGACCAAAATTGAAATCTCTTTGGATAATAGAGAGAGGAGCAAACCCATGATCTGCTCTCCCCGGATGTGGCCAATTGTCCACATCCGGGTCTCAGATCCGCAGCCAAAGCCGTGGATCCGTGGCCATTTGGTGAGATAAGGGGAGCGTTTGCTCCCCCTATCTTCAGACTCTCTCTCTCTTACATTTCGCTTTAAATACCTGCAAATTCTGAGGCATAGAGGAACAATTCAGCAGAGAGTATAGGCTAGGCTGTACTTTAGTTTGTAACTTAGGTTTTTACTTTTTATCTATGTAATTTTTGTTTTTCTTTATATAACTGAGATTAGAGAAGAGTTTCATGGGAGAACGAAAATGAAGTTTGTACTGAGCGTGATACCGGTATAAGTCTTTCTTCTTTTCTTTGATTGTTATTATAATCGAATCGAAAGTTACTTCTTCTTTATTCTTGTTTTTCTTTACTTCTCTCTTCTGTGTTTGTAAATCCAAATGACTCCGATAGTTTCGAATTTGCCTTACCCTTGTAAGTGTCATTGATGGCTTATGGTGATGGATATCCATTTCTATATTAGTGTAGCTTGTACCTTCATTTCATAGTTTAGAACGTGAATGGGGAAGATCCTAATGTCATACTTTGATCGCCTTCAAGCCAAGGTACATCGTCGATACGGATCAAAGGAAACCAGGCGCCGAAGAGGTAAGTAAGTACTTTTAAGGTTTTTCTTTTTTCTTTTAATTATTTAGTGTAGATCACCTCCATTACCAATTATCAACTCTTTACTATTTTTATTTTTTTTGCATAAACTTATTTTTTATTTTCTCCACCTTCTCTTATCTTCCACTTTCTTCTTAACTTAACAATAGATTCTTTTTTCTTTTCTTTACAAGAATAAGAGAAGAACTTTTAACCATTTCAAGTAAACTAAAGAGATCTTACAACACGCTTCCATCGCAAGTCCCTCCTTGTGGATACGACCCGCATAGCCACTTGCTATCGGGATAGCATTGAGTACCTTACACTTTATTCTTAAGTTCTAAAATTTTGTATTTTTCTGTACAGGTTTTACTCAATCAATGTTATTAAATAGATCATATAATTGGTTATGTATAAGATGGTTCGAGGAGATATATATACACACCTGCATTTTGATTTTATTTGGAGATGGATTATAGTTGATTTTGTATTAAGATGTTTTATCGAAGAGAGTAGTCTCATATTTATATTTATATATTTGACTTTGAGTTGAAATTATATGATAAAATATGGAGATTTATAAGTAGGCGATGTCAAGTCGAAATTATATTATAAATTACGTGGGGATGTTGTCTATCCAGTTATATTAATGTTGTATCATGACACACTCCATATTATAGAGGAGATGCTGCAAAAATTTCTGATAAATTCGGAGACGATTATAAGGATTATGAGATTGGTAAGTGAATTTGGATGTGATTAAAGTTAATCCAGGGATTAAAATCTGAGACCGTTACAGTTGGTGTCAGAGCCAAGGTTTAGTAATAAAGAGAAGAGCTAAAGTATAGGGCCTAGAAAAATATAAGCCTAAGAATGTGATTTAGAATAGTTATCTTAAGATCAGGACTGATAAGTAGGATTGATGTGTATATATGTGTATCTTTTTTATTGATTGTGTGATTTTATCGTATGTGGGTAGTTCTAAGGGGGTAATTGGTTCTGACGTGTATGATAGATCTCGAGATACGTGATATTGATTATTTCTTTACATTGCAATGAGGATATACCCGCATGCCTTGATTCAGACATTCTATTGGGGGGTGCGGGTCCTCAGTATGAGCTGCCAGTGATATGAGTACTGGAATAAGAAAGTAGTTGAAATATCAGGTAAATCAAGATTTAATTGGAGCGGAAGAACCTTATTAAGAATTTGGTTATGGAATAACCGAAATTCAGATAAGAGAATATAAGAGATATATCATATGGAAAGAATTATGGATACTATTTGAAGAGCATCCCTATATAGAGATGATTTATATTGTGGAATTATGATATGAAAAGAATTTGATATAATTTCTCTCCCTATTTCTAGACGGGAGAGTCTGATGATATAGAATCACAAATATCCATAGAGTCTGAAGGGACAATCAATGATGAAGAAAATATGTTTTTGGGTTTATCTATATATTGAGTGACTACTGTTAAGATCGGTATTTTGATGAAGAAAGTTCGTATGTATAGTAATAGAATCTTTTGTATGTAAAGTCAATGGACTGATACATATTTCGTGAAATGGCGAATATATAATTCTGTATAAATAAAACAGACACTTGTTAAAATTTAATAGTATTACAATTATTTTGTTACATCTAAACAAGAAATCTTTTACCTTTTAGATAATCACAATTACCATTGCGTATTAACCTTAGATTTGTGCCCTGTCACATACCATGACTATTAAAAAATTTAGTAAAGAAATATCAATGCAATTGATGAAGCATTCATATAATGTAAGGATAATGAGAAATCTAGTTGATCCAACTCACGACAAAAACAAACAACGAGTTTTAAGTAAAGTTTCCTAATTCAGTTTAACATTACAATTAATGTGTGTATATAGACTTGTTAACTACCCTTGTCATGATGAACAACTTTTGTATAAACAGAATTGATCATGTAAGTGGATACTGAATTTAATTTCCTAAAATACACAAATTGAAGTTACAATTGTCAATAGAACTGACGGTTGCCGACAAGACTAGTAATTAGTGAGATAATTGTGGGGTGATAAATTAAAATTTGTAACTGGCAGTGATCCATGAATTGAAACTTTATTGGAATGAAAAATAATGCTCGAAAATCTGATGTTGAGATTAATATTGAGCTGAACCATAATAACTAGCGTTGGATTGTCGGTGAAGAAAATGAATTTTATGACTTGGGAGGTTAATAAGAAGTATATTACGGGGGCAAGCAGAGGTATATCAGCACTGAAATTTTCAATAATTGAACCAGTGAGTATTAAACTACAACTAAGTATAAAAGTATATTCTCAGTCAGACAGATATTCAGGAAAAAACCATCCAAATATTAGATATATATGTTAGGGTTATGTGTACTGAAATTTCTGAAAGAAATTAGAATAAGTATCTACCAATGATAGAATATGCTTTTTACAATAATTATTAATATACTTTTGGTACGTCTTCATATGAAGCTTATATGATCAAAATAAGATATCATAATTTATGGGAAGAAATAAGAGATATGCGAAATATTTGATCTAGAAATCCAAAAAAGTTGATTTACAGAACCTTATAGATGAAATATAGCAAAATACAAATGAAGATACTGTTAGATTGATAAGCAAAGAAGAGTGTTGCAGAAGGAATTGAATGATAAGGTATCGATTTTTTAAACAAGAGAAAGATTCTATTAGGGGTGTTATTAGTAATGTAGTGAATGAACTTAATACTTTAACCAGACTATAGGCAGACAAATGATAAATAGGATATTGACACTCCTGTTATGATTTTAGTAAATGCTAGTATCCTATTAATTATGAGACTGCATGAGAAACTTGAAATTGCACATTTTAATCATAATGCACTTCAGACTTTATTTGAAGAATTGAATGGATCAATTACGAACTGGTAAGGAAAGAATGTGTTGGCCTTTTTAATCTACTGAAGAAATTGTACAACTGTCTTAGGAAAATTGTTTATTATTTGTGGAAAGGAGACACCTTGATGGATGTAAAAACTGATAAACGCCTACAACTTCTACCTAGAAATCTTGATATGCTTATTGGGCAATTGCAGAAGTTAGTAGATGAACGTCACCATCTCTTAACTACAAATAATGAGTTAGAGAATGGGATGTTGATCAGAAATAATGAACTTGAAGAGTTGAACATATGATGTGATGTTTAGTCATAAAGTTGAAAAATCAATAATTGAGAAAATGATGAAAGGTTGTTCACAGCAGACAAGACTTGTGCGGATTAACAACCCTTAGAATTTTCAAAGTATTTCTAAAATGTCTCCAATGATCGAAGTAACATATGTCTGTAAGAAAAGAGATTTGATTCTTGGCCCATTAACCATTTGAGATATTGGACCAGGTTGAACTTATTGTATACCGGTAGGTTTTACCACTAGAATTGTTCAAGATACATAATGTACTTCAAGTTTTGCAACTAAGAAAATATGTACTGGAACCCAATTATAGTATCTCTAATAATCCAAGAGGATATATTATATATCGAAGAACTGATACAAATTCGAAATTACAAAGTAAAGTAGTCGAGAAACAAATTAACTTATCAGGTGAAAGTGATGTGAAAAAGCCATCAGACTGAGTAAGATATTATACTTAAAGAAAAGTGTTATTATATAAGGGTGAATGCGGAGTGCCTGCCCTCACTTATTTCAAGTGCCAAATTTCAAGGACGAAACTTTCTTAAAAGGGGTAGAATGTAACATCCAGACTTTTTTTTAAAAAAATCCCAATTTACGTTTTAATCTTCGGTGAGATAATACCTAGAACCGATAATTATAACGCTCAGATTATTTAATCATGAATTTGTGCTACAAGATGCAAATCTTGTATTATATTATGATAATTTATCTGGTTATCCACATGATAATAATTTTGATACGATTAAGTAGAAAAAATAGAATTTAATAAATTTATATGAATAAGTGGTATTTGAAAATATTATGGATGGTATTTAAGGATTTGGGGTAATCAAACACAAGTGTATATACATGTACAAGATGTATACATGAATTATACTCCACTAAACTATTTATACCATCCAATATACCTAATACATTTAGTGCGGGAAGGAAATGTGCAAAAATGGTGACGATTGGTATAAAAATAAATTTATATATATATACATATATATAAGAGTATTTGTATACATTGTATTATACTAATCAAATACCAAATTAAATTAAATATTTAAGTGGAGGTAGTAGGTTTGCATGGAGATGAGAGGTGGATGGTTGGGATTAAACTTGGAATTAGAAAGCGAGGTGGCAATTTGAGAAAAAATCCTCAATTTCTATATAAAACACTATCTCTCTTCTCAGAATTATTCTCTCTGGTTCTCATCGTCGGCCAGGGCAATGCCGCACAGGCAGGAGCGTTAGGGTGCGACGCCGGTTAGAGGTCAATGGAAACGAGGGTGGAGCAGCACATGATAGTCCCTCCCATCACTCTCATATCTCTCTCTCCCCTTTTTCTCATTCCCTCTTACTCTCCCTCACTTTTGTTGGCAGGCAATGGATGGTCGATCGGTGATCAGGGTGGCGCTGGAGGCGTCGGGTGTTAAAGCCAGGCCACCGCGGTGACCGGGCGAACGTGGCACCCAGAGACGATAGCCATGGCCATGGGTGCTGAGTGAGGGGGTTGCTGTTTAAGGAAAAAGAGAGATATATTGAATTATTGGGTTTCAAACCCGTACCCGAGCCACTTGGAACCCGACCCGACCCGTTACATAAAGGTAAAATTGATTTGGCCCCTGAGAGTTTAAATTATTTACATTTTGAACCCTGAAAATTACCAATAACCCCTGGATAATTTCTAATATTATGAGTCTAGTCGTGATTATCTGTTTCGGTTTCCGATCGATATTTGATCATCTGGAGTCAGATTCAGACGATTCTTGAGCCGTTTCAATCGTGAAGATGAGATATACGCGTACATGGTGTTGATGTATCAAACCAGATAGAGGTGAGTGGGGTTTTTGATAAATTAAGATTTTCATCTGCTATGAATGAATGTTAACAACTATATTACAAATTACTAAAGAATTGATAATTATCGCATGAATAGTATATGAATGAGGGAATTGATTAATTATGAGTAAAAGAAGTATGATATGGTTGCTTTAACTGAAGTATTCAATACTGTGTCAAACTCTTGATATAATATGGATGCATGCGTTTGTTGATGATAGTTTTTGATAGAACTAGTTAATGTTGTTTGCTGATTTGAATTCTTGGAGGGATCAAAGGTATATATGGATGTGTTGGGGTTTGTCTCTTATTAAGGAACGGCCGGAAGGACCCTGTAGGAGTTGAAAACTGTGTGAAGGAAGGAGCTGGAGGGGTCAAGTAGGAGTCGAAGATGGTGAAGTATTATTATTTTGTATATGATTGCGCGTATGATATACATAAGTGTGTACACTTAATATGTGTTAGATGTGTTACCTGTGTATGAAAATTGTGAAGCATTTACGGAATTGCAATGAAAATACCGACATCTATTGCTTATATACACATCAGTATGAACTTATTAACAATTTGAGAAAAAATGGACAATCTAGTTGAGACATCCATATTCACTTACAATTTAGATGAATAGTCACGTCTTTTATATCATGTACATTACACACTGCTAATATCGTGTTTCATTTAAAATTTTAACTCTGCTCACTGAGCCGTCAAGCTCACCCCCCATAGATTTCATATTTTCGGGACAAGTCAGAGATAAAGACCGGCTAAAGGTAATGGTAAAGCATTGAAAGGACTCAGAGCACTCTTTGTGTGGGTCTACAAAACTCTTAGTTTATAATTGAATATTTTGTTAATATATATATGTAAAGTTGATGTCATTGAATAGATCAAATAATTGTTATGTATAAGATGATTCGAGGATACACACACACACACACACAACACACATGCGTTCTGGTTTTATTTGGAGATAGATTATAGTTGTTTTTGTGTTAAAATGTTATATCGAAGGGTGTACTTTTGTATTTATATTTATTTATTTGACTTTGAGTAGAAATTATATGATGAAAATTGGAAATTTATAAGTAGGCGATGTCAAGCCGAAATTGTATTATAAATTACATGGAGATGTTTATGAATTTATGGTCGATGTTAAGACTAGTTTATATTAATATTGTATCAGGGCAGACTCCGTATTATAGAGGAGATGCTGCCAAAATTTCTAATAAATTCAAAGATGATTATAAGAATTATGAGATTGATTAGTGAAATTGAATGCGATTAAAGTTAATCCAGTGATTAAAATCTGAGACCGTTACGAAAGTCTATCTCTCTACACACACATACTTGTGTAGTTCTGAAAGGATTCGAGCCAGAATCTATAGACTGTTAAAAATCACTGAAAACAAGTCATCAGATAACGAGTCCATATTTCAGACGCGAGGCTAATCAAAGTCATTCGTGCAATGCCAAGACGCAGGGCTCGAAGCCTGCGCCCCAACATCCCTCCAATGCCAAGACGCAGGCCTCGAAGCCTGTGTCTCAGCACCACTTCAGTGCTCAGACACAAAGCTTGAAGCCCACGTCTCAGACACGAAGCTTGAGGCACGCGTCTAATATCACGTTAATGAGGAGACACAGAGTTTGAGGCTTGCGTTTCAACACCACTGCAGTAACCAAATGCGAAACTCGAGGCCCGCATCCAGCATCACCTCAATGGGTAAACGCAGAGCTCAAGCTCGCATTTCAACTGCAGAGGAGCCCTGCGTCTCAGTTATAACTATCCTCATTACTGGGTCAAGTACTATCCTCATAATGAGGGGAGTTAACCCCATCATGGAGGGTTTTTATAGGACAGTTTTACCCCTAGAACTCCTATAAATAGCTAGAGTTGCGATTGAAAAGGGGTCCGAATTTTTAGCTGAGGAATATTAGCTTTACAAGAGTTCTACTGTTCTACATAAACTTGCCGAGTTCAAGTTTTTGCTTAAGTCTATTTAAGATTTCATTGTATAGAAGCTATGCTATTCCATCAGTGATTCAAAGAGAAAAGTTCTGAAGAAGCTTGACGTTCACCTGGTCAACGAAAAACAAGATTCACTTTCCACCGCTACGCAAAGAACCTAGCTTAAACAAAGGGGAGATTTGAGCTTGAGTGTCTTTTCTCTCTTGTAGTTGAAATATGAGTTGTAACTTTTCATTGATTCAAGAAAATTTTACAACATACTTTCAACTTTTCTCCCCATACAAGAGATGGCGACTCCGCTTGGGACTACTTTCTCCACTGATGAGCAAGTTGTGGTGCAAGGTGATGTCAACTTCATGGGAAGGACGATTGAGTCACTTGTTATAGAATTCGACCAGGCAAAGTACGAGGAGTTTCTCTCTTCTGACTCCAAGAGCCCTAGAGTGGCACGACAATACCACAGAGTATCCTCAGAGATCCACTCTCAAGTCTCTTTAGAGACTTCTCCAAAGATAACCTGCGTAAACAACGCCATCGCTGCGTGGCCCGCGTCAACGTCTTCTACGAGACCCATGAGGCCAACATTGTTGAAGGCCAATATTGCCATGGCTCTCCTCTCAACATTCCTCAGCTCCAGGTTACAGGGGATTTTCAATAACCCGTGAAGCGTAATCGGAATGCTGAACGTCGATAAAGGCGTTGCGCATGTTGACAATAGATGGAAGAAGCTAAAAAAAACCATCTGTCTAGCAAATACAGGACGAGAGGCTCAACCCCGCGTCTCTTCTGAACTGCATCAGACGCGTGAAGTCCACGTCTGGATACCAAAACGCAGAGGTCATGAGGCTCATGTTTCTGAGGCCCTACCTCACAGACGCGACGTTCAACAATGCGAGGTGTGCTCTTCTCAGAGACATGAGACCTGCATCTTTACGTCAGAACGTGGAACTCATGAAGTTCGCGTTTCTCAATGTCGTCAGACAAACGCGACAATCAGCAACGCGAGGTCCGCTCTCTTCTTAGCAGAGACACGAGGCCCGCGTCTCAAAGCCAAAACGCGAGAGTCGCGTCTGTCCTACAGAGTGTGAACTCCGTATCTCTAAACCTTGCATCCCTGAGAGTTGCGTCTCGGAGTTACGACGCAAGGTTAACACTCACTCCCTGATGGCTAAGGTCAGAAGGGAGCTGAAAAGTCCTCATCTTCAGAGACTCGAGGCTGGTCTCTTCGATCCCCCCTCCGACGGATCTAAGAGACTACTTGACAAAGAAGAGGATTGTTCATCAAATCACTCCACAATGCTACTGTAAATGGCTCATCACAGTGGTGCTCTCTGAATGCCACTACAACTCGCATACAAGCAAACAGTCGGTGTTCAACTGGTTATCATCTACGCCAGTCTCCCGCTCAGCCAAATGGCGTCGCTCCCCGCACGAAGAGAACTTTCTCTGACGCGGAGTACTCTGAAGTTACTGCAAACATGGTAGGTTCAATCACTACACCAAACATGACTAATGGGAAGCAGCCGATAGTCAGCTATGACGAGTCTGACACCGAGCCGGAAGGAGTGTACTGGCATACCCGCACTCGGACTGATGCAATAGCCCTAGTGGACTACAGCGCCCTAGCCTGGGGCATTGAAGTAAGCGAGGCACACTCTACCATCACAGAATCACAAGCTTTGAACTCTTTCGTAGAGAAAGAAGCCTTCGCGTACATGATAGAGACCCCTGAAGAAATGGCCAGGCGCTTTGAACAGCAAGGTCAGGTTCAGAGGGAGCAACTCGATATGATTCATGCTCAAAAAGAATCTATCGACACTCTCAAGCAGATACTTTCGCAATTGTTTGCCGACAAAAAGAGAAAGTTGAAGGCCAAGACTCCTTTCAAGACGTCCAAGGGTAAACAGAAGGAAAGGAAAAGCTTATATTCTGCACATACTGAAGATCAAGAACATTCTAGCTCTGAGCCATCCAAGCCTCCATCTGAAGAGGAGGTTAATTCAGAGAACGAGAGTACTTTTTCTAAAATGATGAGCAAACTGGAGCAATTTCTTGAGTCCCTAGCTAATCGAAAAAGACTCCAAGAAGCAGGAGTAGTCCGGTCGTACTTGGCTGAGTGGAACTTGTCTCATACCCTCATAAATTCAAAGCTCCAACCCTACAGGCCTTTGACGGTAAAGGGTCACCGAACCAGCACATATACTACTTCAAGTCCCAGATCGGAAATGTAGAATTAAATGATGCCATCTTGGCACGTTTGTTCATCGGCACCCTGAAAGGGATTGCTTTTAAATGGTTCATGAAGCTCTCTAGAAGGCTCTTTCAAGAACTGGTGTGATCTGGAGAAGCTTTTTCTCACCCGCTTCTTCGAAGATGACTCAGAGATTATCATGCCAAACTCTGACGACGACAAGACAATAGAAAGGAGAGCTGGTTAAAGCATTTGTGGAGAGATTCTGGAATATTGCACTCTGATGTCCCAGCGGTATGACCCAGGCCACCTTGGTGAAAATATTCCACCACAATTTGCAAACCTCACTCCTAATTTAGATAGGAGTAGTTGAAAATCGTACCTGGCAGCAGTTGGTTCAGCAAGGCGAGCAAGCAGAGGAGATCATCGCTAGGGTTAAGGCAGAAGAAGGCAAGCCAGACCCGACCCGAGAAGCCGATAAGGCGCACACCAGAAGCGTCTCTTGAAGCTAAAAAAGGACATACTGGTAACAAAGATGAAGTCTCCCTCTAAGCCCCAACCGGCTAAAGGTGGTAGCTATTCAAACCAGCCACGTGCCAACAAGCAGTACTCCTTCGAGGACGAGTATATTGATTCGTTGTTCGAGTTACTCAACAAGAGCAACAGACTGAAACTTTCTAAAGTTAGACGTCCTGAGGAGATGGGCAAGACCGACAACCCCAATTACTGCTTGTACCATAGGATATTGGAGCACCCTACCAAGAGTTCTTACATCTTTAAAGACATCCTTTAAGCTTTGATTGATGCAGAGGTGTTCAAGCTCCCCCCCGGTACAGAAGAAAGTGACAGCTATCATGACGTCATTTCTTCAGTTCGGGTTATCATCTCCAACACTGGCCGGAGTAGTTCTCATCCCGAAAGGGGAACTAAGGGTGGTCAATACAGATCCACACTATCAATAAGAGAAAGGTCTCGTACCTGTTCCTACTTCTCAAGGAGAGATCATGTGGGTTCATCTTGACCTCATGAAAGGCCAGCAGTGGACTATTATTACTAACAGAAAGTCTAGAGGCAAAGCAAAAGGCTCGCCTTGCAATGTGGTGTCTGCTTCCTCTAGGAAAGCAGAAACTAATGTTGCCTCGCTAACTGATTCGGAGGAGGAGACAATCGTTCTTACTGCAGAACCGAATGCACCGCTCATAGCAGGGACTCGTTCGGGTCAGTCGTACTTGAATAAGTACGACAAAATGGTGACAAATCCACCTAAACCTACTCAAGCGCCAACCAAGCAATCCATGACGCAACCCGCGGAGAAGTAAAGGAGCTTCGATACGCCAAAACTCTCCTGAAAGACAAAGTGCCTTCAGCATCTTATCGCTTTGATGTCTTGGCTCAGCTGGCCAACATCCTTACCAGGATTATCCTCTATGAGCTCCTGAGATTGTCCAAGTCAATAAGGAAAGCTCTGAGAGAAGCTTTAGCCGATGCTGAGAGCTTCGTGGCCCAGATTCCAGCTAAATCAGAGGAGAAATAAGAAGAAAATTACTTCCACGCCTCTCAATATGTCCCCTACATAACCTTCACTTCAGACGACATGCAGGTTAAGGGAAAGCATGATAGGCCACTGTACTTCATAGGGTACATTGGATCATCTGTGCTAAGTCGCATTCAGGTGGATTCAGAATCTGCATTGAGCATCATGCCCCGCCGGGTCATGCATCACTTGAGAATCCCCTCTCATCGATTAAGCGCCACTCAAACTATCATCTATGGCTTCAACGTCAATGGTACGCGCTCGATGAGAAAGATCAAACTCAAATTCCAGATCGGGGACCTAAGATCTGAGGTGACGTGCTATGTTATTAACACTGACACTTCGTATAACTTGCTACTGGGATGACCATGGATTCATCGTAATTCCATCATCCCCTCTACTCTACATCAAGTCATGAAGTATGTTGACAGAGATGGAAAAATCTGAACGTTAAAAATTTTGATTGAACGAGAAATTGTATTAAAAATAGTTTAAGAGTTAGCAAGTCTCAGTCTCGTTTCAATTTAACCGCGTAGCAAAGGCTAGACGGGTCGATCCACAGGGAAGGATGCGATGCAAGCGTTTCGAAATGATCTTCTCTGTATTTCATTTAAAACAGAAGAAAGAGAGAGATTGATTAGATTTGATTGATTTGAGAAATATAGTTTACTAATCATCTACCAATCCATAGTATTAGTCTCAAATAATGAATATCATATTGAAATAATAAACATCCACTCTAGGTTATTAATTTCTATTCAAGCAAAATGAATAATATTGGAACCCTAATTAATGTACACTAATAATGATTAAAAAGTTGTTCATCCTAATTTTAAAGCATAGCATAAGAAAAGTTTAACTTAAATTTATGCTATCAAAGTTTTTAAGTATGAATTATAAAGAACCATTAAAAAGTGTAACCTAGATTAAAGTAAACCTAATCAATTCATCTTTAAGAAGATATTTTAATTCTAGGGTTTCTAATAGTAGCTATCAATCAATTCGCTTTTTAAACTAAACTAGGGTTGATCGAGAGATTTGCAAACTATGATTTTAATTTAGTTATTCATCTTTTTTTATGTTATTTTCAAGTTTTTATGTGGAATCAAAAGAATTGCAAGAAAATAAAAGAAGGAAATAAAACAATTAATCTAAGCAGGAAAGCAGAATTAAATTGCAAAGAAGAAAGAGTAACCTTTATTGGGTGTCACTGACCAATTTATAAAGCCTCGTTCTTCAAAATAATCTTCTTCAAATAAAAACAAAAATACAAGAAATTTCGGAAATAGAAAAAGATCTAAAGAAAAATCCTAACTTCAGTCGCTGAATGCCCTCTCTCTGTTGCTCTGCAGGGGTATTTATAGGAGATATAGGAAGTAGAGTCTCAGTACAACTCTCCCACGAAATCAGGTAACAGATCTCATCCAAGAGCCGCGAAAACGCGACCATACTATAGCGTGGCCAATGACCACGCTCTTTCTTGCGTGGCCTCCTCTAGTTTGTCCATCTGGGCGCCTCCTTCTGGATTTTGCATGCAAACCCTCTATCTTAAGAATTTGGGATAACTTGGGAAGCAAGTTATCATAAATCCGAATTTATAAAAGGATTTTATCTTTAAACTTTTCTCCTTTTATCTTTAGCCTGTTTTACAAGCAATTAGGGTTGAGTAGAAAGTCCATCTCATCTTATCATTTTCCTCCTCTTTTAGTAATTAGGAGTTCTATCTTATCCTTTCTTTTCCTCCCTTAGATTTTAAATAAATAATTTAAAATTCAAGTTTAAATTAGGTTAGATAATGCAGAAACTTCTAAATTACTACAATTTTTGCATATGGGCTTTTGGCTCATTCATGCTTTATTTCTTTATTTTTTTAAATTCAAGGCCTGCACAATTAAATAATAAAACATTAGTAGTAGTGCGTAATAAAAGAATAAATAGGAAAATGTGATGGTAAATGTGATGATAAATATGCACTTTTTACTACCTATCACACCCCCACACTTATCTTTTTGCTCGTCTTCGAGTAAAAATCAAAAAAAAAGAGAAAAAGAAAAGAAAACTAATCTATCCTAACTCATTTTCGTAGACATCACGGTTGCACTTAGCATGTGCAACAAGCCGTTAAACCTCTAGGTTACCCTAAAGGACGAGTGTTGTCTCGTGAGGATTTTCAGCGGATTACACCCACAAAATCCATAAAAAGAAAAATGTTAGTGATTTAGTTAAATTAGTTTATTATTTATTTATTTATTTTATTTTGAAAAAGGAATGAAATATTTGAAATATGTTTGAAGAAACTAAGTAATCTATAAGTTTTAGGATTATCAGTTTTATTCATTCTTAAACTTAGTCTTTATACAATAATTTGTCATCAAATTTTGGTAAGGATAAAATTGAATTTTTGTATAGTCTCTTTCGTTACCCTAAGTCATATGCATCCTTGTGAATCTATACTAGGGATCCTTTAACTTGGACTCTCATACCTCTTTATTATTATTATTATTATTTTTATATATATAACTCATCTAATTTTCTTTTGTGTAAGTATCAAGGCTTCTTGAGGCCCTCATATCTAACTAATTGACTATTAGATGTGTTAGTACATACATAATAATATTTCTTGGTTTTCTTAGGCTTTCTAATCCACCCATGTAGCGAACCTAAGATCGGTGGCTCCCAAACTGGTTGGTTTTAGGGCACCGGGTGAGAAAAACACCTCACGGACTTAAGGATTCGAGTGAACTAGGCCACAAAACCAAGGTCTTAATTTATAAAATCACTGTAAGACGTGAATACTTATGCTTCTTGAGGCACATGTATCCAGCTTCATTTATATATATATTTTTATAAGGCACAAGAGTCTTTGTCTTAGAATCCTAAATGTGAAAGTGTATTAGGAATGCACATTTCATTAAGGTAAAAATTACGACTAATTAATTATTCAATTTTTCCTCCTATACCAAAAAAAATCCAACAATTTATTTTATTTTGACCAAGTTTTTAGAAATCCTAATCATGATTTTCCTAATTCTTAAAATTAACTTGAATTTCTTTCAAAAGATAAGTCAAATATATTGTCCCCTTTGTTAAAAAGTAAAAATTTATATTTATTTTTTATATTTTTATATTTTTAAAATTTTTTATTATATATATATATTTAATAACCTGAGGTTAGTGTGTTATGTTAACAGCTCCCTACAATTAGTCAAAATTTTTTATATATGTTTTTTTTTTAATTTTTTAATTTTTATTTATTAGAAGGTTAGTACCCTTTTATTTATTAGAAGGTTAGTAAATATATTTTTTATTTTATTTTTTAGAAATAAAAAGAAAAATTTTGTTAAGTTAATAACTAAGGTTAGTGAGTTATGTTAACAGCAACCTACAGTTAGTCAATAATCAATGTTAAAAAATATATATATATATATATATATTTTTTAGAAGTTAAGCGTTAGTACCCTCCCCCACACTTATCTCATGCATTGTCCCAATGTATGAATGAAATACATGAATGCATGAAGTAAAGTGTAAAAAGAGAGAAATAAATAATAATATACAAATATATGTACAATACATGCATCTCCCTCACCTAGATCTTTTTAGGATTTATCCCTCTAGCTCGTTTCCCCTCATTCCAATGAGTTCTCTTTGTAGGGCACAATAGGGAGACCAATCTTTTTGTCATTTTTCTATTCATCCTCTCCAATTTGTTCCTTAATTTCCTCAATTTTCTCCTACTCTTCTTCCCCCTTTCACTCTTCATAAATTCATTATCGTCATCAAAAAGCACTTTTGGGGCATACACAACATGAATACCTAGAATTTTGAGCTCATCCTCATGTATCTCCTCAAAAATTGAATTAACCATTTCTTTCGGAAGTGTGTAACTAACCAAAGCATCCCTAATCGATTCATCCAAACAGTTAAGTTCATCTTCGATGAGATTTTTAAAGCTTTTGTCAATTTGAGGTTCTTGAGTTATGTTTTCAAGTGATTGATCATTAGTTGGTTCATTGAATGAGAAGATACTTAAATCAAACTTCCCTCTTTCAAAGGGAACTCTAGACGTAACATGTGTTTTCTCACCACTATGATCGCATTTATCTTGAAACATTATATCAAGAAATGGAGGCTCGTCATCTTCACAAATATCCTCACAATATGATTTAACTTTCTCCTTGGGAGGTGTACGTGTGTCCCAATCATCTTGAAACACTTCATCCAAACACAAAGATTCATCGTCACATTTATCTTCACTATACGACTCAACTTGTTCCCTACGAGATGAATATTCGGCCAAATGATCTCTAATCAGTTTGTCTCAAAATCGACGATAGTTGTCTAATATGCATACTTCCTCATCGGGCTTATCAACATTATTGAACTCATTTGCTTCATGAAGACGAATGTGATCTAGAATTGATATGGGTTTCTCACCTTGGACCTTTTTTATTCTATCTCCATTGATGTGCTCCTGGATTGACATAGGTATTTTTGAATCAAGAACAGGTTGAGTGAAAAATGAATCCTCCTCCTGCTTAACCGCTAACTCATTAACCATCATCTCTAGGTGGGCCCAGTGTGAAACATTGTCACTTAGTATTTGGTGTGAAGTTTATGTGTCATCTTTATGATTGTAATGAATTTTAATTGATGTGATGGAAGGGTTCGCTCGTAGGTCCTTGAATTGAGTGAAACTGATTTGAATTTCGTCCTAACGAATACCCTATCGAGGGACACTGTTCTGAGGAATGAGTTGGATCATGACAATAATTGCACCAAACGGGTGGATAAGATGTAAATGATGAGTGGGCAGGTTGAGTGTAGTTATGAAAGTTCGGAAAAAAGGTTGGTGGATGGAAATATGGGTTTAGCCTATAGAATGGATCATAATCAAATGAGTGTGGATAGACCATGGGATAAATTTTTTTTTTAAAATTTTCGTCAGTGGTGAATTTTTTTTTTTAAACCTAGGTGTACTAGATCTCTCAATTAAGCTGACATGCGCAGTTAACAAACAAGTTCACCCAATCAAAGAGAAAAAAATAGTCAAAAATCCTATTCTAGGGTAAGCTTGACCTAGATGACTCCTAACTTTAGACTGTCTTTAGGAGGCATATTTCTGACCTTAACCACAAGTTAATCGGCCAGGTAGGTGGCAAGACGGTGGGAGGTTATCCGTGAAAAACGTCCTTATTTAAGTAACCACCGATCTTCGGGCTTTCGGCCCTTAATCCCCTTCCTAGGCACCGATTTGGCAAGAGTTAATTTCGAACAACTTCCTCCTTCAGCCAATCTCCTAATGAGTCCGAGTTAACCTAAGGCCAGAGTCTAGTCAATTTTATATTTTAAGGTTAGGGTTATAAGTGCAACGGAGATGATTTGTGGGCCAAGGAAGGGTGATGAAATCCTCACCTTATCTTGTTTATGGGTTTTGCCCTTAAATTGATTTAGTGCACGTGTAAAGAAATAGACAAGTAGTCACTTAAAAGCAGTAAATCAGCCAAGAGTTCTTCCTGGTCTATATGCAATGCGAACGTACCTTGTCTCCAGCACTCTTCAACAGAAATTGAAAAAATTAAATAGACACGTGCCTATGATGCAAGAGTCTAAGTTTTTTTTATTTATCAACTAATAGGTTACTGTTAATTAGTTAGCAGTATGCAGGGTGATCATAGAGAAAACTTATCAGAGCAGTAAACAGAACTTGCAATTTGCAGAAACCTGCAAAAAATTCAGTCAGTAATTCACTACTATAGCCGCGGATCCGCGACTATTGCTGCGTTTGCGCGGCTAGATAGTAGGCTCTGCTGCTCTGCCTTCTAGGACAGAGGCACATAGTTGCTATATGTCCTTAGCTGCAGCTAATTTTCCTGTTATCAAATCCTGCAAACAGAAAAAAATAAATAAATAATTATTTTTTTAGAGAATATCGTACCGTTCCCTCCCCGGCAACGGCGCCAAAAATTTTGATTGAACGAGAAATTATATTAAAAATAGTTTAAGAGTTAGCAAGTCTCAGTCTCATTTCAATTTAACCGCGTAGCAAAGGCTAGACGGGTCGATCCACAGGGAAGGATGCGATGCAAGCGTTTCGGAACGATCTTCTCTGTATTTCACTTAAAACAGAAGAAAGAGAGAGATTGATTAGATTTGATTGATTTTGAGAAATATAGTTTACTAATCATCTACCACAACCCATAGTATTAGTCTCAAATAATGAATATCATATTGAAATAATAAACATCCACCCTAGATTATTAATTTCTATTCAAGCAAAATGAATAATATTGGAACCCTAACTAATGTACACTAATAATGATTAAACAGTGTTCATCCTAATTTCAAAGCATAGCATAAGAAAAGTTTAACTTAAATTTATGCTATCAAAGTTTTTAAGTATGAATATGAAGAACCATTAAAAAGTGTAACCTAGATTAAAGTAAACCTAATCAATTCATCTCAAGAAGATATTTTTAATTCTAGGGTTTCTAATAGTAGCTATCAATCAATTCACTTTTTTAAACTAAACTAGGTTGATCGAGAGATTAGCAAACTATGATTTTAATTAGTTATTCATCTTTTTTTATGTTATTTTCAAGTTTTATGTGGAATCAAAGAATTGCAAGAAAATAAAAGAAGGAAATAAAATAATTAACCTAACCAGGAAAGCAGAATTAAATTGCAAAGAAGAAAAGAGTAACTTTTATTGGGTGTCACTGACCAATTTATAAAGCTCCTCGTTCTTCAAAATAATCTTCTTCAAATAAAAACAAAAATACAAGAAATTTCGGAAATAGAAAAAGATCTAAAGAAAAATCCTAACTTCAGTCGCTGGATGCCTCCTCTCTGTTGCTCTGCAGGAGTATTTATAGTAGATATAGGAAGTAGAGTCCCAGTACAACTCTCCCACGAAACCAGGTAACAGATCTCATCCAAAGAGCCGCGGAAACGCGGCTATGGCCGCATTTTCGCGGCTATAGCGTGGCCAATGGCCACGCGCTTTCTTGCGTGGCCTCCTCTGATTCGTCCATCTGGGCGCCTCCTTCTGGATTTTGCATGCAGAGCCTCTATCTTGAGAATTCGGGATAACTTGGGAAGCAAGTTATCATAAATCCAAATTTATAAAAGGATTTTTATCTTTAAACTTTTCTACTTTTATCTTTAAGCCCTATTTGTAAGCAACTTGGATTGAGTAGAAGTCCATCTCATCTTATCTTTTTTCTCCTCTTTTAGCAATTAGGAGTTCTATCTTATCCTTCCTTTTCCTCCCTTAGATTTTAAATAAATAATTTAAAATCTAAGTTTAGATTAGGTTAGATAATGCAGAAACTTCTAAATTATTACAATTTTTGCATATGGGCTTTTGGGCTTCATTCAGGCTTTATTTCTTTATTTTTTTTAATTACTCAAGGCCTGCACACATTAAACAATAAAACATTAGTATTAGTGCGTAATAAAAGAATAAATAGGGAAATGTGATGGTAAATGTGATGATAAATATGCACTTTTTACTACCTATCAATCACCGAAAGTCATCCATTCAAGTAGGTAGAGAACTACTTCACAGACTCCCTCCTGTACCAGGATTTTCTGGAAGCAGACAAGAATCCACATCCAGATGAACTAGATTGTGGTAATGAAGTCGATGTCGAGCCAGAGGCAGAAGAAGAATGTCTTTGAGAGCTAAATCCTCTTGTAACGAGCATTAATAAGCTCGATGTCAATAACACCATCAATGATGTAGGCGAGTGATATATTAATGAAGAGTTAGATTTGACTTATTTTTCTGTGTTTGCTTTTGATTCCGTACCATCGATACTAGTACCAATGTAGAAGATGACCCCTGGTCAGCAATAGATGTCATGACATTATTGCATGTACCAGTGAGATCATCTCTCATGGCATAACAAAGCGTTAGTGATGCGCGAGGATCCTTCTTCAAGGTCCCAGCAAAACACAAATTTCAAAAAACTGGTCTTTTTCAGAAGAGTCGAGTCCAAATCAATGATTCGCGAAAACTCGAAAATCGAGACTGAACTCTGATTGAAGCTAAACCTGCACAAGAATACAGAATTTTAGATCTAAGAATGAAGATGTGCAAGTGCTCAATTCTTACCGCTATAGCAAGTGGCTATGCGGGTCGTGATCCACAAGGAGGGTTTTGCGATAGAAGCGTTCACGGTTCTTTATTGAAATCTTAATGAAGACAAAACGAAAGTTCTTCTTTGTTTTAAGAAATAAAAATTAAAGAAGAGTTAAAGGTTAAAGTTAAAAAGAAAGCGATAGATGAAGAAGGTGGAGAATCAGAAAGCGACAATGTACAAATGAGTTGGGAAAGAAGTGATTGGAAGATATGGTGTTGGTGATTTAATTTACAGAAATAAAAAGAAAGAAATACAAATAATACTTACCTTCTTTTCACCAAAAGCTTACCTTGAATCTTCAGCTATGATTTTACCTTGAAGTGGAGGCAATCAGCGCATAGCCCATAAGAGTTGATTATTGGTCTCTTCCACATTACATCATCAAGACAACTCAAGCATGAAATGATACAGAGAGAGACTCAATTCCATTGTCATGAGCTATCGGTGGCACTCGCAAAGGCAAGGCTCTTTCGATGCTTTTAGACTCACTTGGAAGACAATTGTACCAAAAAGAAAAGTGAAGTAGAAAAGAAGAAGACGAAGAAAACTAAAAAGAAGTACATACAAATAAAGAACATAGATTCGATTTCATAACGATCAAAGAAATGAAAGAAACCTTACACCGGTGTCACTCTCAGCTCAAGCTTCATTCTTATTCTTCGATGAAAGTCTGATCTCCTCTGAATTACATAAATTAAAACTAAAATTACATGAAAAAGAGAAACAAAAACCTAAACTAAAAAATGGAAAACTAGTCTAAATCCTATCTCTGCATGGTCGTCCCATTTTCACTGCAAATACTGGCCTTTTATAGGCAAAAACCCCAACGTGCAGGATCCTGGGGAGATCGGGGGAGCAAACGCTCCCCCTAACTCCCCAACCAAGCGCGTAAACGGGGCTTTGGCCGCATTTCCGCGGCCAAGGTGTGGCCAGGTGGCCACACCCTGTTGGTGGGTCGCCCTGTTTTGTCTTCTGACTTTATCTGTAGTTGGATTTTCAGTTTGAGTCCGGGAGTGTGACGAAATGGCCTTTGATTCTTGGCTTTAACCGATCGATTCTGAGAGGATTCTTCTCAAACGGTTTTCAACCTCTGATTTTGCCCTGATCTCTGAGCTCAAATTACTCTGATTTAATTCAGAATTTTGGTGGGCTTTGGGCTCATTTCTCTTCATCTCCTTAAAGAATGGCCTGCAAAATATAAAACAATTAATTAGGACAATGCAAAGTTTTATTCTATAACAAGTGTGGAAATATGATACTAAATATGCAACATCAGCGACCAATCACACCCCCATACCTATCTTTTGCTCGTCCTCGAGCAAAACAACTAAACTATACTAAGGATTATTAGACCATTTTCGTAGGTCACGCGATTGCACTGAGCATGTGCAACAAGCCGTTAAACCTCTAGGTTTCTCCTAGAGGACGAGTTTTGTCTCGTGAGGGTTTTCAGCAGATTGCACCCACAATATCCATAAAGAAAGAGAAATAAAGAGTTAGTATTTTCGAAAAGCATTTGAAAAGAGAAAAATATTTGAAATATTAATTGTAAGATTTAAGTAATCTATAAGTTATAGGAAGACTGAATTTTTCATTCCTAAACTTAGTCTCTATTCAAAAATTGTTATCAATCAAAATAAGGAGTCAAATTGTACTTCTCATCTAGTCTATTACTTTACCCTGAGTCATATGCACCTTGTGACTGTGAAAATTTTGACTAAGGGTTCATTAACTCTAACTCTTATGCCTTATTTATTTATATATATACTTTTTTTTGTGGTATTATTCCTTAGTTTATTAGGCTTCTAATCTGCCCATGTAACGAGCCTTAATCGATGACTCCCAAACCAAACGGTCTTAGGGCACCGGGTGAGAAAACACCTCAAGGACTTAAGGACTCGAGCAAATAAGGCTACAAAACTAAAGATTTTATTATATGAATCCCTTTTAGGCGTGAATGCTTATGCTTTATTAGGCACAAATACCCAGCTTAATCAGGGGATTTTCATATATTTTTTCTCAACTTATCTAACATCTTTCGCATAAATACTAAGGCTTGCTTAGGCCAAATCACCTAGCTAATCAATAATTAGATTTGTTTATCTTTTTTTTTCTTTTTTTTTTAAGGCATAAGAATCTTGTTTTTGAACCCTAAGTGTGTAAACGTATGAAGTGTGCATATTTCATCAAGGTAAAGATCAAGACTAAATTACTTTGACAAATTTTTTTCCTAACCCTAAAAATCAAACAAATAATCTTATTTTGACCAAGTATAAGAAATCCTAATTTGGATTTTCCTATTCCTTAAAATTGACTTAATTTCTTACAAAAATATGTCAAAATATTGTTTCTATTTTCAAAAAGTTTTTAAAAGTAAAGAAAATGTTAATATTTTTTTTATAAAAAGAAAAACTAAGTTATGTTAGACCCTCCCCCACACCTATCTCATGCATTGTCCTCAATGTATGAATTAATGCATAGATGCATGAAAAGAAGAAAGGGAAGGAAAATGTTACCTTAAGGTGGTGGTTCCGGTGGTGGTCTGATTGGTCCACGAAATATGACCCAATCAACTTTTCGTGAGGTCGGAGGAACCCACCAGAAATTTCTTTAATATAACCCATTAAAATGATGAATCCATAAAGGATTTTTATTAAATATTTAACCCCATCTAATTTCCAAATTCCATAATTGATTCGGAGTCAAATTTGTCAACACCTTGTCCCAAAATGGAGTATGAAATGATAGAACGGTTGATTTGGACTCAGGAAGTATAAGAACTAATACCGACTCAGGAAGGTGACTTAAGTCAAGTAAAGGTTCAGGAGTCGAGATGGTTCAAGAAGTGTGTCCAAGTTAAGAAGTTGAAACTCAAGTCCACATTGATTTTCCAACAATAGAATGTGACTTAATATTGGTGATTCAAGTTCAAGAATGATAGGTGGGGAATCAAAACTGACTCTAAATATTGCTCAAGTTTGGTAACAAAACAGGAGTCAATATTGATTCAGAAAGTTGAACTGGATCACAGATTGAGAGAATCTAGGTCACATATCTCATTGAGTTCAATATCAAAAAAATGAGAACTTGCCAATTTGTCAATAGGATTTTCAAAAATGTAAAATTGGTCAAGTTCAATATGATCATCAAAAATAGGGTGATTCAATTTCACAGGATCCAATGTTGACTCAGGGAAAAAATTGAAGTTAGGTGAAGACACCAGAGTCATTATTGAATCAGGAAGTAAAATTGAATCACTAAGTTGAGATTCATGATCATATTCATTTTCAAGTTCGATTTCAGGGAAAGGGTAACTTGCCAAACTGTCAATATTCTTTTAAAAATTGGAGTTTGGGCAAGTTCAAATGACTGTTCTAAAATGGAACCTTGATTTACAAAATTACATGACTCTTCGGCTCTAACAGAATGGTTACCGACATCAGAACTGGCCAAACGGTGAGAATGTAAAGATTGGACCATCATATCTATGTCGTGATTACGAGCGTTTTGAGCCTGAGTCATGGCTTCAAGCATCTTCTCATAGGTGATATGTTCATGTTGTGTTGAAAAGATGAAGTGTTGTCTTGAAATGGTAATGAAATTTTGAGTCCATTAGATTTTGTGATTTTTTTGGACTCACGCATACTCATTTCCAAAATTGATAGTTTTCTATTTTGCACTGGTGGATCAGAGTATGAATCTTGAAAATATTGTGGACTAGGTGGAGAAGGAGGACAAGTTGGTTGAAAATTGGACTCGGGGGAGGTGAATCCCCACTGACTCTGTGAAGAGTTAAAATCATTACGAAAAATTATAGTTATTAGATTGGGGGTATGGGTATATTGATTCGGATAAGACCAATCTGGCACACTAGGTTGGTTAAAGTTATGATATGCCGGGTTGGTAATATCCGAAAATGAAGTCGGTGTGTAATATGGATTATTATTGAAGTTGGAAAAATTGTTATTATAAGCCATATCACACAATAGAATAACAAACAAAAAGAAAGAAAAACAAACAAAATAAACAAACAAAAAAGAAAAAATTCTAAACTAAGTAGGGTAGGTAGACCTATGACCTAGACGACTCCTAACTGGTTAGACTGTCCACGGGAGGTATAATGCAGACTTTGACCACAAGCTAATCAGCCAGGTCAGGGCAAGTTTGGTGGGAGGTTTTCCGTCAAAGACGTTCCTTATTAAAAACCACCAACCTTCGGGTTTCGGCCCTTAATCCCTTTCCTAGACACTGATTTGGCAGGAGTCAAATTCCAGCATCTTTCCCCTTAGGATAATCTCCTAATTGAGTCCGAGATGTCCCTAGGGCAAACGTCTACTTCATTTTTAGTTAGGCTTGGGTTAGTGAGTGCTTGGAATCTGATTTTGGGCCAAGGAGGGGTATAAATCCCCCACCTTATCTTGTTATGGGTTAGTGCCCTAAGATAAGTTTGTGCAAGTGTACAAGATATGTAAATAAGATTCACTCAAAGCGATGTAAATCAACCAAGAGATGAGTCCTATTCTACATGCAATGCGAACGTACCTTACTCCAGCACTCTTCAACAGTAAAAATAAAGGAATTGAAAAGACACGTGCCTAAAAATGCAAACGTCTAATCAATTTTTTATCTTTTTCAACAAGTATTTTACTGTTGGTTATTTAGCAGGCTTATGGTGATGGCATATAAGAAAAAACAAATTGCAGAAACTAGAATTTTGCAAGTCAAGTAGCCCTGCAAAAAATAACGTTAGTAGTCAACTCCTTTTTGCCGCGGAACCGCGGCTTGGGCCGCGAAAACGCGGCAAAGCATAGGGTAATTGGTCTCTGCTTTCTAGAGCAGAGGCCCAATACCACTTATATGTTACTGCAATCTTATTTTCCCGCTTTGCTTGCCCTATAACCTACAACAGAGAAGAAAGTTCATTTTAGTTCTAAAAAATTTTCAATAAAAATCAGATTTCAATAAAAACGTTACCCTCCCCGCAACGGCGCCAAAATTTGATTGAAGCTAAACCTGCACAAGAATACAGAATTTTAGATCTAAGAATAAAGATGTGCAAGTGCTCAATTCTTACCGCTATAGCAAGTGGCTATGCGGGTCGTGATCACAAGGAGGGTTTGCGATAGAAGCGTTCACGGTTCTTTATTGAAATCTTAATGAAGACAAAACGAAAGTTCTTCTTTGTTTTAAGAAATAAAAATTAAAGAAGAGTTAAAGGTTAAAGTTAGAAAGAAAGCGATAGATGAAGAAGGTGGAGAATCAGAAAGCGACTATGTACAAATGAGTTGGGAAAGAAGTGATTTGGAAGATATGGTGTTGGTGATTTAATTACAGAAATAAAAGAAAAGAAATACAAATAATTACTTACCTTCTTTTCACCAAAAGCTTACCTTGAATCTTCAGCTATGATTTTACCTTAAAGTGGAGGCAATCAGCGCATAGCCCATAAGAGTTGATTATTGGTCTCTTCCACATACATCATCAAGACAACTCAAGCATGAAATGATACAGAGAGAGACTCAATTCCATCGTCATGAGCTATCGGTGGCACTCGCAAGGCAAGGCTCTTTCGATGCTTTTAGACTCACCTGGAAGACAATTGTACCAAAAAGAAAAGTGAAGTAGAAAAGAAGAAGACGAAGAAAACTAAAAAGAAGTACATACAAAAAAGAACATAGATTCGATTTCATAACGATCAAAGAAATGAAAGAAACCTTACACCGGTGTCACTCTCAGCTCAAGCTTCATTCTTGTTCTTCGATGAAAGTCTGATCTCCTCTGAATTACATAAATTAAAACTAAAATTACATGAAAAAGAGAAACAAAAACAAAACTAAAAATGAAAAACTAGTCTAAATCCTATCTCTGTATGGTCGTCCCATTTTCAGTGCAAATACTGGCCTTTTATAGGGTAAAACCCCAACGTGCAGGATCCCGGGGAGATCGGGGGAGCAAACGCTCCCCCTAACTCCCCAACCAAGCTGCGAAAACGCGGCTTTGGCCGCGTTTTCGCGATCAGGGTGTGGCCAGGTGGCAACACCCTGTTGGTGGGTGTCGCCTAGTTTTACCTTCTGACTTTATCTGTAGTTGGATTTTCAGTTTGAGTCTGGGAGTGTGACGAAATGGCCTTGATTCTTGGTTTAACCGATCGATTCTGAGAGGATTCTTCTCAACCGGTTTTCAACTCTTGATTTTGCCCTGATTCTCTGAGCTCGAATTAACTCTGATTTAATTCAGAATTTTGGTGGGCTTTGGGTTCATTTCTCTTCATCTCCTTAAAGAATGGGCCTGCAAATAAATCAAACAATTAATTAGGACAATGTAAAGTTTATTTCATAACAAGTATGGAAATATGATACTAAATATGCAACATTAGTGACCAATCAAACTCCCTCAGTTCTCTCATTACGAGCCAAATGTACTCAAAAAGATGGAGAACATAGGGTATGACCTAGCAAGTGGTTCTGGCTTGACTTTGGCAGGGGAAGGCGAACACTACTTCAATATTTTGTTCCAAAAGGGAAAGCACCTGACTATTATCACCGAACTCGCAAGAGATTGGGCTATGTGTTAACTTCAACTCTGTCAGCCTTTGAGTCTGAAGTGTCATTATATCATAACCACTCGTTAGGCACGTTATCGTGGGAGTCAGATATCAGCGTTGGCGACTTCTTCAAGACCTTTCAGTAAATATGTTTCAACAAGCCATTCGAAAGATGAGAATGAAGAAATGATCTAGTCAGATACAGATCCTGAATCAAATACCTGAAATACTCTTTGGGATATTCGCGTTGAACAGCTTGAACACCACAGAGGATAAGGTAACTTAAATCAATCTGGGAGATGAGGCTAATTTTTAGCCCATAATAATAAGTGAAAGCTTATCACCTCTCGAGAAGGAAGATCTAATATCTCTCGTGCGAGAGTATATAGATATTTTCGCTTGGAACTATGTGGATATGCCTGGGCTTAATCCTCAGGTGGATATGCATCGCCTCAACATCAATCCGAGCACAAAGCCGTCAAGCAGCAGCAATGACGGTTTCACACAGCAATTATAAAAGAAATTCAATCAGAAGTCAAGAAGCTTATAGACTCTGATTTTATCAGAAAGAACAACACCCTGATTGGTTGCTAATATCGTCTCCGTCACCAAGAAGAATGGGAAGATCCGGGTTTGCATTGATTTTCGTGATTAAATGAGCTTGTTCTAAAGATGAGTTCCCCCTTCCAATCATGGATGTCATGATCGAAAAACACATGTGGATTTGAACAAAATGTCTTTCATAGATGGATTCTCTAAATACAATCAAATTAAGATGTACCCTGACGATGAGAAGCATACATCCTTCAGAACACCACTAGGGGGGTATTGCTATACTGTGATGCCCTTCGGATTAAAGAATGCGGGGTTGACATATCAGAGATCTATGAATACAATCTTTCATGAGCATATACGCAAAAAAGTGGAATACTACATAGACGATATTGCAGTGAAAAGCCGTGCCAAAGGTGATCACATAGCAGATCTGAAGATAATATTCGATATCATGAGGGCACATCAATTGAAGTTGAATCCCACCAAATCCTTCTGGGGGTAGCCAGCGGTAAATTCCTTGGGTTTATCGTGACATCTAAAGGAATCCACTTCGACCCAGAGAAAGTCCGCGCCACCCAGGAGATGCAACCTCCAAGGAACCTTAGGAGCTCAGAGGATTGCAAGGGTGACTAGCCTACATTTGGAAGTTTATCTCAAATCTCTCAGGGCAATACCAACCCTTCACCAAATTGATGAAGAATGGTGTTTCATTCATCTGGGATGATGCTTGCCAACAAGCGTTCGAGAAAATCAAGCGGTACCTCACGCATCCACATGTCCTTACAGCTCCAATGTCAG